>VZTQ01010439.1:0-34754 GCA_013400755.1 Pelecanoides urinatrix | reverse complement strand
GCCGCCAGACGGCGCGGGGGGGCGGCGGCCGTTAAACGCCGCGGGGCGCGGGGCGGGGGAAGCGGCGCCCCGGCCCGCCGGGAAGAAAGGCACCGCCGCTCCCTCACGGCGCCGCGGCTCCCCCCTCCCCCGGCTCCCCGCTCACCCGCAGGCCCGGCAGCGGCGACGGACGAGGGAGAGGGAAGGCGGTAGCGCGGGCCAGGCCTAGACAGCGGCGCTGAGGCGACGCGACGGCGACGGTCCCTTACCAGCCGCCGCGGCAGGGAGCCAGCCGCTCCGCCCGGCCCCGCGCGCCGACGACGCCTCTCGGCCGGGCCAGCGCCGCGCACCCGCCGCTCGCGAGGAGGCCCCGGANCCCCCCCCGCGCCCGGCCCCACTCGCCGCCTCGCTCCGCCGCCGCGCCGCGCTCTGCCCGGGTCCTTCTCCCCCGCACAAGCTTGGCGGCGTCTGGCAACCGGGTGCGCCCATTGGCCACCGAACCGCGTGAGGTCAGGCGCCCTCCCCGCGCTATTGGCTCGATCCCGTGTGTGTACACACGCCACCCGCCAATCCACGGGGCGACGGCGAGGGGGGCGGGGCGGAAGGGCGTGGCCGGCCGAGACCCGGGGCAGCCACCTCCCCTCACGGCCCCTGGGCGGTGGGCGGCGCGCGCGCGGGCGGTCGTCAGCCGGGCGGGTGCGGGGGCAAAGCGCCGGATGGAGCGAAGGGCCGCGGCGGCCGCCCGGTGCGGGCTGGGAGCCGGGGCCGGCCGCTGTGCGCGGGTTCGCGCTCGCTGACAGCTCCAGCCGGCCGAGCCTGCCCTCACCGGCGCGCAGGTGCAGGCCCTGCCCTCCTGAGGCGGGGCGCTGCAGGTCGGTATAACGTGTGTGTAGTGGTATCTGTACACATGGAACGGCGCCGCAGCGTCTGCAGACACAGGCCGTGCCGGGCTCCGCTCCGCTCATCTGAGAGGCGCTGGCGTGGTTGCGTCCTGGGGACGCAGAGTTCAGCCCCGCCACCCGCCGTAGGTTTGGCCGCCTCAAGGTGTGCGAACGCCCTCCCCGGCGCGGGGAAACCGGCTGCAGAACGGGCGGAGGAGCAGCGGCGTGGCGATGGCGACCGGGACAGGATTCGGCAACCTCGGACCTCGCTGCCTTTTTTAACGTGCCCTGCAGCAGCTCCGCAACTTCCTCCCTGTGAAACAAAGGATCTCCGCAAACAAAGAGAGGGTGTTAGTGGGGGGCAGTTGCCGCGCGCTGCTCCCCCGCGCTGCCTCCCCTCTGCCCCGCCGCGGGTAACCGCAACAGCCGCGCCTCGGCGGAGCGGCGGTACGGGACACAGCCCCGAGAAACAGGCCTAGCTGTAGGTGTAGGGCCCATTATTAAGGCTTGAAGAAGTATTTGCTTTCACCTTTTCCTTATCTTTTCTAAAAATTGATTTCAACAAAACAGTATTAAGTATTTTTGTAGGGAGAATATGAATAGAAAACACTCCTGGGAGTAAAAAAATAAAATCGGCACTAGTTCCATTCAAAGCAAAGATGCAACGTTTGTTAGAGGAAGTCTTTCTCCTGTACAGCTAGGCACACATCCAAGGCATGCAGTAACCCATTTTTCAAATTTCTGTAACACAAACTCACCTTAATGCCACTGAGCAAGCTGAGCAAAACAAGGTTTATGTGGATGCAGAAAAACTATTTATGTCTTAGAAACCTCTAGACCATACAAAGAGTAGACCAAACACGTTAAACGTGTTTTTCTTGCTTTACAGACAACATTAAGTGCTCTAGAAAAACGTATTTGATCCTATGCCCTTTACTAAAAAGGGAAGAAACATCAAAAAACTGGTGTTCAGCCTGTAAAATAGAGGTCTTAAACAAAGGACTAAGGAAAACATTAGCAAGCAAGAACTGTATGTTTACTTCAGTAGGATAGTTCACAACTGAAAATCTAGCATGTGCCCAGGAATTTGCTGACTTTGTGGTTTTAGTTTCTTTTCATCCTCTATAAAATACTTTCATCACATGCAACAAGACCTTTATCAATATTTGCCATGTTATGCAAGATGCCTTCATGAAAGCATTAAAAAAAAAACAACCCACAAACTATTATGTATTCTCTTGGAGACCCCTTTAGCAGGTACAATCACAATAGCTAAGGTAAAGGCAACTGAAGCATGCCCTGACAGAAGCGCAGAAGGCATGCGCTGCTGCCTTAGAAAAGGAAGCAAACCAGAAGCAAACCAGGTTGGCTGGTTTATTGCACTATTCAATAAGTTACCTGAGCTAAACAAATACTTGAACTCAAACCTAGCCTCAATAAAGACACTTATGCTTCAAATACCTCTTTTTAGTTAATTGGTTTATTTACTTTTCTGCCAGAAACACCGATGAACTGAAGTCGGATACTATAACTGATTATGAACATGAAAAATACGCATTTTAACCATTAAGAAAAGGAGAAAAACAGAAAAAAGGTCACTGCTGTAGTTTGCATTTGCTTTCAACAGCAAACTGCTGAATGAGATGACTCTCTCTATATATACACTATTGAGTTTGAAGCTGCTGAAACAATGATCAGTTTGCATGAGGGCAAGTATGCTACTGCTGTAACATTCTTAAACCGATACATAGTCTTTCAGAACTTAAACAAATCCCAAACTTTATCCCGGAATGAGGGCTGCACTAAAAAACATCTTGGAATTGTTTTTTTAGACACACTAAGGCATGGGTTTAGCAGCTGCTTACAGTAAAACCTGCATTGCAGGAAGTTCTCAGGTCTCCCTCCAGAAGCGGGCAGTGGTTTCCCAGCCTTAGAACATCATCTTGCTCCCTCTGGCTGGTCAGATCCCTTTCAGATCCCCCATCTTCCCCTTTCACAACACATTACTTTTCAACATTTGCTAGTTTCATTGCTTTCTTGCCAGCCCACAACCCTTGCTGTGATAACCTATAGGAACACTAACACAAAACAGCCCCCCCCCACCTCTTTTCTCCTGCTGAACTTGCCCCCTCTCCCCACAAAACCTTAAACTACAATGCTGCCCAATGCTGCTTCTGGGTCAGAGCACTACCATATTCCCCGACTCAACCTGCAGTACTGACATACCTGTTTGTTTGAAGAGGGGATCACAACTTTGTCCGTACTTTTTGGCTTGGACCAGTAAGACACAAAACCCCCCTATCCTATGGCCCGCTGACTGGCAAGAAACGGTTCTTACCTTTTTCCACAAGGCTGCTGTTCAGCTGGTGAGCCTTTGTGTTGTGCCCCGACCCTGGAAATAGTGGGACTAGTTGAAGGATCTTGCTACAGAGATTATACCAAAAAGAAGCTAGCAGGCTGAAACAGCAGCTCAGTATTTTCCGTTTTTACTTTCTTCTGACAGGAAAGCAAGTATAACTGCTCTTGTCAAAAACAGATGAGAGCGACTGAATTAATTTTACATAAAATTAGCTGTTACAGGAGAGAAGAAAACACTGTTTAAAAGAAAACAGTACTCAAAAATCTTGGCAAAGTTCATTACAGTGAGATTTTAAACATAGCTGACTTGATTCTTAGTTATGTAAGAAAACTCATAGGATGTCTGCTCAGTATTTTCAACTATCTGAAGACTCTTTTATCTGCCCTTTCTCTTGACATGCAATAATTAATCCAATAGTAGTGAGATCCCTCCAACATTAGAGGTTTTTTTCATGCCATGTAGTCCCCACGTATTTAATAGGACTATATGTCATTATGAATGATAAAACTGCCAAACTGGGATGAAACTATCTACTATCAGCACCATGTGTATCTGTGAAGGCAGGATGCCCAGAGATCATTAACACATGTCTCAGCTGAATTTCCATCTTCACATGCCTTATCAGGTGCATTACTACTCAATCCCAAGTAAAACATTCATAGTCTCAACATGGTATATCTCTTAAAATGATAAAACTACAAGCTAGTTAATATATATAATTTTTGTATTGTTTTTACTATGAAACTCAGCTTGTATTGTTTTTACTATGAAACTCACCTCAAATCCTGTGTTCAGTTTTGGGCCCCTCACTACAAGAAGGACATTGAAGTGCTGGAGCGTGTCCAGAGAAGGGCAACGAAGCTGGTGAAGGGTCTGGAGCACAAGTCTTATGAGGAGCGGCTGAGGGAACTGGGACTGTTTAGTCTGGAGAAGAGGAGGCTGAGGGGAGACCTCATCGTGCTCTACAACTACCTGAAGGGAGGTTGTAGTGAGGTGGGGGTTGGTCTCTTCTCCCAAGTAACCAGCGATAGGACGAGAGGAAATGGCCTCAAGTTGCGCCAAGGGAGGTTTAGGCTGGACATTAGGAAAAAATTCTTTACTGAAAGAGTGGTCAGGCCTTGGAACAGGCTGCCCAGGGAAGTGGTGGAATCACCATCCCTGGAGGTATTTAAAAGACGTGTAGATGAGGTGCTTAGGGACATGGTTTAGTGGGCATGGGGGTGTTGGGTTGACGGTTGGACTCGATGACCTTAGAGGTCTTTTCCAACCTTAATGATTCTATGATTCTATGATAGCTAATGTAAAATTGCATATACTTTTCAAACTGATTAAAAACCACCCTGGAGGCAAAAATCTAAATATCAGCAAAAAGGGCAGCAGTAAAAGCTGTCATATTTTAAATAAAAGTTAGTACGGGTGAGGTTCTACAATGGTCTTAATGCCCTCCTGTGTAGCAAAAATTGAGACAGCAAAGTGACTGTAAAAGAGTATCTAATTGCTTAAAGATAATTTCAAATTCATTATCAATTAACAGGTACCACTTTAAGATATCAGCACATTAAAAATTTCCTGGGAAGATAAAATCAATTTTTCTTGTAACAGATAAGCAAAAGAGGCTTAGTGATCAGTAACCAAATTTCATCAAGATGTCTATTAGTCTGTTCAGTCGTTGGGCAACTTCACGTCACAAGCTGTGGCAGTTGCTCTAACCTCCAAGGCTGCTCCACCTCGGTAGACTTAAAGACACCCCGTTTGTTTCAGAGGCTTACTCACTACTTTGAATCTCTCCACAATAGAATACACAATTTTGCAGATCATTTGAAAGGCTCAGGTAGTATAAGGATACCTTTCTGCATCCTTAATTTGCAGTGAAGTTTCTCTCCTGTAGAGTTGAGGCTAGTTAAAGGAAAACAGGTTAAATTTCTCGCTTCAAATTAAACAGTGGCAGTGGTAAATAGTTATCCAGAATCGGTCCTCTAGGATACTACCTAGAGCAAGAGGACTATATAATGTCTTGGCTATCTTCTATCTTTCTATCTGTGCTTATGGCCAGGATGAAAACCACCGCCGTGTAAAGGTGCAGTATAAGGCACGTGGCTAGCTGAATTACCTTCAGCAAAGTGATTTGAGCACAATCAGGTTCAGCTCCCATTAGAGGTCCATCTGGGAACACTGCAGGGACCCCAATCAAGCCCAGCAAAACGACAAAACTATTAAGTGAACATACGTAAAGGAGCCCTCATCAACAGGGTAATAGGTGGACATTACCCCTAGGCAGACTTCGATGAAACTAAACCCCCTCAGTCAGAACAAAGTGTAGAAAACCAGCGACTGAGGCCACAAACTTCTGCTCAAAATGCCATACTGAAAGCCCTTCTGTTTGGCCTAGTAGAACCTTCTTGCCAATGAGCATTTTCTTTAGTAACGAGGTTGAGATGACTGAGAAAATCACAAGCTGAACCCTGGTGTTGAAGCAAAGCAAATGTTCCACATATCCTGTAACTACAGGTTCTTACCTTACGGCAGGAGGAGTGGAGGGAACCTCATCAATGGACTTTATATTAGAGTCTTGGCACCTGGACAGCCGTATATTATGGTCCAAAAAGAAAAAAAAAAGCAGTATCTATAGAGCTATCAACAATAGATTGTATAGTCTGCCACATTACTAGAAAGCAGCAGACACACCTGTTTCTGGACTTCAGTTCAGGATTCCCATTAAAGTAGGTTCAGGAGAGAATGGTTTCTGCAACTTGAATGATACCCAGAGGAAAAAAAACATGCCAAGATGTAGCACAGGTTGAAGGACAGAAAGTAACAGAAGAATAAGAAAAATGGTACGTTAAGCTAAGGGTGACAGGCAAGTAAGATCTAGTTTGAAGAAGAACACAGCTAGAACAGATGCTCCAACTCATGGTAGCTGACTGTGAAAGAAACTGAGAGAATAGTGTATGATTTGACCTTCCATGTTTCAGCACAAGAAAAAGTGAATTGTAGTTCTTCAGCCCTCTTCAATAACGTTAAATCTACAAATGTTTTTCCTCACCAGTGTCTGTGGAACACAATCCCCCACAGCTTGAATTTGATATTATTCTGAAATGAAAATGGTTTAATAATTTTACATTTTTTAAACTGATTTACACATATACTCCTGAGAAAATTGTAACAATTTAAGATTAGTGATAAACAAATACATAATAATCAACTACATATTTATTTGTTTAAAAAATATAAAAGNCCGTTTGTTTCAGAGGCTTACTCACTACTTTGAATCTCTCCACAATAGAATACACAATTTTGCAGATCATTTGAAAGGCTCAGGTAGTATAAGGATACCTTTCTGCATCCTTAATTTGCAGTGAAGTTTCTCTCCTGTAGAGTTGAGGCTAGTTAAAGGAAAACAGGTTAAATTTCTCGCTTCAAATTAAACAGTGGCAGTGGTAAATAGTTATCCAGAATCGGTCCTCTAGGATACTACCTAGAGCAAGAGGACTATATAATGTCTTGGCTATCTTCTATCTTTCTATCTGTGCTTATGGCCAGGATGAAAACCACCGCCGTGTAAAGGTGCAGTATAAGGCACGTGGCTAGCTGAATTACCTTCAGCAAAGTGATTTGAGCACAATCAGGTTCAGCTCCCATTAGAGGTCCATCTGGGAACACTGCAGGGACCCCAATCAAGCCCAGCAAAACGACAAAACTATTAAGTGAACATACGTAAAGGAGCCCTCATCAACAGGGTAATAGGTGGACATTACCCCTAGGCAGACTTCGATGAAACTAAACCCCCTCAGTCAGAACAAAGTGTAGAAAACCAGCGACTGAGGCCACAAACTTCTGCTCAAAATGCCATACTGAAAGCCCTTCTGTTTGGCCTAGTAGAACCTTCTTGCCAATGAGCATTTTCTTTAGTAACGAGGTTGAGATGACTGAGAAAATCACAAGCTGAACCCTGGTGTTGAAGCAAAGCAAATGTTCCACATATCCTGTAACTACAGGTTCTTACCTTACGGCAGGAGGAGTGGAGGGAACCTCATCAATGGACTTTATATTAGAGTCTTGGCACCTGGACAGCCGTATATTATGGTCCAAAAAGAAAAAAAAAAGCAGTATCTATAGAGCTATCAACAATAGATTGTATAGTCTGCCACATTACTAGAAAGCAGCAGACACACCTGTTTCTGGACTTCAGTTCAGGATTCCCATTAAAGTAGGTTCAGGAGAGAATGGTTTCTGCAACTTGAATGATACCCAGAGGAAAAAAAACATGCCAAGATGTAGCACAGGTTGAAGGACAGAAAGTAACAGAAGAATAAGAAAAATGGTACGTTAAGCTAAGGGTGACAGGCAAGTAAGATCTAGTTTGAAGAAGAACACAGCTAGAACAGATGCTCCAACTCATGGTAGCTGACTGTGAAAGAAACTGAGAGAATAGTGTATGATTTGACCTTCCATGTTTCAGCACAAGAAAAAGTGAATTGTAGTTCTTCAGCCCTCTTCAATAACGTTAAATCTACAAATGTTTTTCCTCACCAGTGTCTGTGGAACACAATCCCCCACAGCTTGAATTTGATATTATTCTGAAATGAAAATGGTTTAATAATTTTACATTTTTTAAACTGATTTACACATATACTCCTGAGAAAATTGTAACAATTTAAGATTAGTGATAAACAAATACATAATAATCAACTACATATTTATTTGTTTAAAAAATATAAAAGTAATTCATAGCTTCAAAAATAGAATTTTGACCCCCTTTTAGCTAATAATAATAGGATTTAACAATGGGCTTGAAAATAGTAGTTTTCAAAATTACAGATTTTTACAAGTTTGATAGCATACCTGTAACTACTTTTAATGTATTTGTATTAGCCATGCCAGATAATATAGCTTTTGGTCTTTATAAAATTTTAAAAAATTGAACTACAAGCTAGATAGGAACCATCAGCTACAAAAATCCTGGGTTTTTTTTTCTTTAATGGAGTACTGAAAGCCTATTTGCTTTTGTATTTCATCTTAATTTAGTGCACAAAAATGTCATCACAGAGCTGCTTCAAATGCTTCCTGACAAAGTCAACCAAAAAGTGGTAGCAGGCTACTAATAAGAAAATATCTTTGTACAAAACCAAGCTCATCACAGCCCACTCCCCAACAATCACTTTACATTTCTTAGAAACACCTAGGGAAGCGTATGTACCTTTTACCCTTCCTTGATGATTAACATACCAAAGATTTTAAAGATCAGAAGGGGGGCAAGTTCCTCAGTAGAAAACCCATCATAGGAAAAAACTCCCCATCTCTAGTACATGGTAGGATTCAAGCAGCTGGGCCACCCAAAGGAGGTCACTGAAGGGACACAAATGCTGCAGCTGGACCACAGCTGTCATAGGGATGATATGAAGGTTCACTGTGGTGTGGTAAGTGATCTAGCAGCAGGGGGGTAACTGAGTACCGTATAATTTTATTTATACACCATCAGAAGTTTCAGTTATGCTTTTTACTGTCCTGTTAATGTCAAGATTTTATAAACATTAATTAAAACGTTTTAATTCTTCTATAATTAAAATGCCAATTTCTACCAGTGCAGGGAGCATTTCATTGCTTGTAGCCAGGTATCCATAGCAGGTTTGTACTCCTCCGAGTCCTTGTGGGGCTCAAAAACTGCTTCTATTCGTCTTAGCTTCTTTAGTTGTTCTTTGTCAGTCCAAAATCCTATAAACAGAAAGTTCATTCTCAAGCTCAACTGCAAATGTTATTTTTGTTTTAATTTATTTCCAAGAGATCCAAAGCAGAAACACAGTAAGAAATCATGACAGCTTTCCTTTACTCAACCAACAACTTTCTCAGAGGGAAGCATATTTTTAACATTGTGAAACTCCTTTCCAATAGCATCCACTTGTTTGGAATCCTGACAACAGCACATCTGCTTAACTGGGACGGTTTCCAAGGAACAGTGCTGGTACACTGAAGTTCCCTTAGGCTTCATCCACACTCTGCTTTCAGCTGCAGATCCCTCTCAATGAGGAAGGGCCACAGAAACCAAGACTTAGCACTAGCTGCTTTCCTACTGTCTTAAAAATTGCATAAATGGCAGAAAACAGCTGGTGTTATGTATTCGGATTAATTTATGCTATTGAATCATTCTTGTCTATCAAGGGCTGCAGCTTTTTTGCAGTTTTAATTGCTGAGTAAGTCTTACCTGAGCATATAGTTTTTATCTTACAGTTGTCTTATTCACGTATGAAAGCAATTGAATGAAGCCAATATCCACCTACAACATATACTTCCATCAAGCAAAACCATGGACAGTTTATAGTTTTAAGTCTGGTTAATTATATACAACAATTCCGTGTGAGTAGAGCTGGATTTTTTTCCCTGTTAATAATTTATTTTGTACTTCCATCGCGTTTATTTCTGTGAAAACCTTGAAGACTCGGTTCACAGATGACAGGACGCAACGTCAGTGGGAATGACAGGGCTGCACGTAAGCACGGCAGCTTCCTTGTCACGTGACCCATCCCCACCGAGCACCGCTCCAGGCGCGGCCAATAGGGGAAGGGAGGCGGGCGCCGGCGCTGGCGCGAGGGAGGCAGCAGGGGAGGGTTCGCCTCTTCCTGCCCCGGCAGTGCACCCTTCCGATGGAAATGAATCTTACAAACGTACGTGCAGACATTTTTCACGCTAAACTCACTGTCGCTATTCATTGATGTAAAACTAAACAAGCATACAACTGCTTAGCAAATTGGACACCGTGTTAGAGATACAAATAAGGTCCTTGATTTGGTTTATGTATGACGTTACCATCTGTTCTTTGGTCCATCAAATACAAGTATGTGGATACAAAGCACTATGCAGAGAAACATACACACTACTTACCTTGGATTCCCACAAAAATGGCTAAAGTAAATCCTCTGGGGAGTGTTTACAATTATTTGAAATTATGCCATTTTTTTCTTTTTTTTTTCTCCGTATTTACAAATATGCATTATGAAGGGAAAACCAAAACCCCTTTAAATGTATACATACCTGAAGCAAGGCCTGCTAGAAAAGCTGCACCAAGACTAGACATGTCTGCATTTGCAGGTTTTTCTATTTTCTTATTAATTAAATCTGAAGTCATCTGCATGACAAAACTATTATTACTGACACCTCCATCAGCTCTATAGGGAGAGGGAAACAAGAAGTTAAAAAAAAAAAGTGTTTAGTTTAACTGCTTATTGCCAACATTTCACAAAACAACTTTGGGGGTTTCACACGTATGCATAAATCTTCCTGTCACTCATGCACAAATGCATTTCCATTTTATGGGCAAATTTAGAGGCCAGCACAAGGTGCCTAGAAAAAAAAAAGAAGAATGCCTATAAAATGGGGGAGGAATGGTAGGCAGACAGGGACGCAGGACAGACACATTATCAAAAGCTTTGAAAGCTCCATCTTCTAAAACTATATATCATCTTGGTTGAAATGTTAGGGTTTATAACAGAACCTTTATATAATTATCACCACAACATGACAATTACATTAAACAAACCCTTTCAAGTGTTCTCAGATCTGGAAAAGTATTTTTTTCATTACTACCAAATCTTTGTACTAGTTAGCTAAAATGCCTTCACAGTTGCTTCTTTTTATAGGGAAGATGAGAATGAAGCTTCCATCTATCTATTTTCCTAATTACATCATATCGAAGACCCTTTTAATGGAGAAAATTAGAACTTATCAATGCTGATCTTTAATCATCTGAGAGTGATTACTAGTGGTGCAAAGTAGTCACTCTTGCAAACAAAAAATAACTATAACAAAAAGCGATCTTTGAATTGTCATAGATTGGTTTGTTACACTGTTGGACTCCAATACCAGCCAGGTATGGAGCTGCTGTTCTATCAAATCTGGTGTGGTAAAGACATCTAATGTTTATTACTATAGAAAGTGTTGGGTAATAAAACTTAACAGTTGCTTAAAAATCTTCAATTGAAATATGCCAGCTGAAATCTTCTATACTACGTGATGCCTCAGAAAACTTTTGCATAAATATTTTGGCTGTTTCTGAAAGTAAAATCAGGAGTCACTGCCTGATTGGCAATGTTACAGGGTTTTGCTTGTTTGTACATACAGTTAAGCAGGGTTACCACCTCTACACTACAGCATAAGAACCTTTAACTGGCAAAGTTGCTTTCTTAATGCCAGTGACATGCATTTTCCTTCTTCTGTAAAAATAAGACATCCATTTGATTCAAGCTACAAGGGGAAAAAAGAAAGAAATTTTCCAAATACTCAGTTTTACATTTAACTAAGTTTTGCTGCTAGGTACTTTGAAGATTCAGTCTGTACAGTACATCTTCTAGCTCAAAATTCCTACATGCCATTTGACTGGGGGATGTGCTATTTCACAGAACAAGTAAATACATGACATTCCAGGACTCCAGGGACCACCAGGATCATCCTTGTAAAGGGTGCCGCAGACTGCTACAACATAGACATGAGGACTAAAACTGAGGGTTCCTTCTCCATGCTTTCCTTGATGGTGTTGAGACAAGCAAAGAGAAGTAATAGGAATGCAGAGGACTAATGAAAACGATGACTTTGTAGGAGCTTGTAGGAGTCAGAGAGTGGGAAGAAACGAGGGATATGGGACAACAACTAAAATGGGAAGGAACATATTTATGGGATAAAAACAAAACAACAAAATCAAAGGTAATGGATAGATACTAAAGATGTGAGGACAAAAGGATTGGAGAGCAGTTTACAACCCTACTGAAAAATCCATTAAGTGTCTCTCATTATCTTCTAATGCTTAATCCACAAGCTGAATTGCTACTGATCGTAGTTAACTATACAGTCACTATATGAAACAGCAATTTTATATTAATGAATAAAACAGAATGTGATCATACAATTCAAAGTTTACATTACAGTGTAAATGGGATCAGAATTGTAATGTTCTCTAGGCAGTACTTCCACACTTCCCATTTTTCAGTTCACAGTCTTAATATGACTTCTGAAAATTTGGATGCAATTTCCTATGTAAAAAAAGCTCCCTAAGGAATCAAAAATTCCAATACTTTTCATTTTTTCTTCTTCATTATAACACCAAGCCTGGCTGTTCCTTCATCGTTGCCTACTGTGTCCCAGTACACGATGGAAGACAGAAACTTCTACCTCCCCCCACTTTGTACTTTCACTTTTCTTCCACTATTCAAAATTCTGATTTCTCGACTGTCTACATGCCTGCCAGTCTATTTCTTCCTTTGCATGGGTATCAGAAAAAAAAGCCACAAGAGGGACAGGAAAGCTCTCCTCTCTGTTCTTGACTGTGGTATCACGGTGACCCCTGGCTGCCAGGAGGAGAAATTCTGAAGAGCTTTCTCAGCGTGAGAGGGCTTGAGGCTATAAAGACAACTGGTGTGTCCAAACGAAGTACCTACTGAAATGTGCAAAGTAGTTTTCCAGCAACACAAAATTCAGCTACATTTTTCCAAGACATTGGGAAAAGCATATTCTAGGGATCACGGTTACTTCACTAAATCTGATTTGCTTTTTCAAAGACTGAAGCAAAACCAATGTCTTGACAACTGAATTGTAAAAATATTCTTCCTCTTTCCCTCACAAATAGATCCAGTTTTAATTTATGTCTTCAAAAAATATTCAGTCTGTGACAGACTCGGCACAAAAAATTTCAGTATATGATAATAAAGGGTAGAATGATTTTTGTAGAAGGCATTGCTGTATGCACTCTAGTGCTACCTGAAAACATGAAGTTGCTTTTTTAAAAAAAAAAAAAAAAAATTAGAGCAATTCATTACTCACATACTGACAATCACCAATGCCAATGGTTTAATTAATAACTGACCATTCCATGGGTAGTCTCTACTGCCACTTTTAAAGGTACATTAACATTTGACTTGGTAGTCATCTATTTCTTAGCAGAATTTTTACAGTAAGATAAAATGTGTAATAAATCAAACTCCCATATATCAAATTTAAAAGTTACACAGAACTTACCGAATAGTTTGAAGAGGAATGCGTACCTTCTTCACAATGATATCATAAAGCTGTTTGTTTCTTGAAAAAAAATATTTAGTTGAATTAAGCATTACATATTCCATAAAGTGTTTCCAGTATCTACATAGTCAGAAAATAAAATACAAGGCAAAAAATGCCTCAGTTGCGTCAGAACTGCTGCAATAGCTAACAAGCTTCCAAAATGCATTAAAAAAAAAAACAAAAACAAAAACAGGACTGAAACTAGTCTTTGTTATACATCATACGAAGGCACAAGTACGGCTAAATCACGGCCCATTCTATAGCAAGTCATTGTAGAAGGTACATTTATTCCCACCTGAAACTGATGATAAGGTTTCTACAGACAAGATGCAATTGTTGATGTAACGAGTGGGTTGGAGTGAGAAAAGTAGGCTGACAGAGCATTAATCAGAGTTTATCCAGCTGTTCTTTAAAGAGAACCTCTGAAGGCTCTAAGTTTGACTTGCTCTGAAACCATTTCATTTAATGGAAGAAGATCTAAACATAAAGGATCTCTACCCTTTTCTATATACATGAGTTTATTTGTAAAATGTTAAAGGAAAAAAAAAAAGGAAAGCAGCTAAAACTCCTTTTCAATGTAACAGTTATGGATTACTACAATTTATATTTTACAAACTGGAGAAGTCCATGTATCTATTTAACACTGCTGATCAAAATAAAAGCAAACATAAGAAAACATAAGGAAGATAAATTATGTAAGCAGTACCTGAAAGCTACTGATTCCAGTATAGCTCGTACAAGATGGTTTCTGGTAGTGGAAGGTTTCAGCCCCATGAAAGAGGCACATAAATATGGGTCATTCACAGAAACCTGCAGAAAAGATTTCACCATGAGCTCAGTGAATTGTATTTGTAGGCTTTTGAGAAAGGAGTCAAATAATAAGGAAAAAAAAATGACTTACGACAATTACAGGCAGCATAGTGAAAGAAGAAAATTAAAGACAATATGTAAGAGGTATATAGTGTTATTTTAGTTAACTCAGTGAACAGTTTAAATAGCTTCTTTCAAAGGTTTAAGTGACTTCTTCCAAATTTGACATACTAAATAACACTAATCTGTATGACTTCTCTTTAAAATCATATAGTGTACACTTTAAGTATCTAGGACAGGGCACACTGGTATTGCTGTTCTCTAGCAAGATTTCACACACATGCTTTTTTTCCCCAAACACTCCTGAACTGCTGAAAAAAAGATGAACTGACTTTTAAAAGTAACACTGAAAAGGATGGTAATACTTTTCATTAGTTTATACTGCAGCCTCTTTTCAGTGACACTGATAAACAGAGTCCAGCTAAAATTCTAATGATCACTAAGTTGTCCTCTTTTTGCAGGAGAACTGGAGGAATGACTGATGAGTCTCCTTTCCACCCCTCTGATGAACTTTTCAAAAAATATTAGTTTGCTGGTCCATATCTGGTTTGTTAAATCTTATTGAAAATGTTAAATCTTATTTTCACTGTAAACAGTCATTTTTGAATTGCAACAATCCTTTCCAGTTGTATTGTGCTAAATACCAATTATGACAACACTTACCAGAAGTTTGAATTTCATGCTTATAAAATACATACACACGTATTTATAAAGTAAATTAAGAAAATGCTATCATATGTTAAAAAAAACCCCAAGCGTATGGATAGGTACATACAGTCAAAAGGAAAACTGGCATTTTGCAAAAGTTCCTAAACAGAAAAAACTTCTGCATTAAAATAAAAGAAAATATTCTTTTTTTTCCTTATACAGGTACCCTTCCCATTCTAGGAATGGAACCACTTGTCCAGCCCAGTAGCATAATAAGGATCCATGGCTTCCAAGTTTACAGATTTTCATATACAAGATAATAAACTAAAAAGCATAGACTTATATTCTACATAAAGGTGAGTATCTTGAAAGAATCAATCTTTAAAAAAAAAGTAGCAGTGCATATATATATACATACACCCCAATGAAGAGTCCTAAGTTTTTGCTGTTACTAACCACAGCAAATTAACCCTTGAAACACGTTTCTAGTAGAATAAGTAAGAGGAAAAATCATTAAAGCACATATTAACTCAATTTGAAATACACTTTCACAATGATGCTCCTCTCAGTATGCTGCATCACAGCAGTAGAATTAAGTAAGAAAGAAACTTATTGTCTTAATACGGATGAGTAGAGAAACATTTTACTCTGTGTAGGAAATGAACATATGGGCTTCATAAGAACCCTCCCCAACCACTATTGTTTTGAGGTCTACGAAATATTACCATACAATCAACTTATGTTAGCATCTAGCCAGCGAAACTAAGCTGACACGTTACAGTCCCAGAAGTGTTCAACTCTGTTCACGTCCCTTTTCATACCATTTAATCCACTGAGTTTCTAAATTGATACAGATTTTGCTACTGTGAGTCTACTAGCTAAGCACGTTCCACTGAAATAAGCAGGGCTTTCAAAAGGCAAAGAAATTCACATTGGTGCATACTATTAGTGGTAACTAGATGTCACAGTTAAAGAGAAATCCATTCAGTTTTCCAAGTACCACTTCTAAATTTGGACTGGGAATATTAGAATTCAGGAAAAAGACTGAATCAATGTTTACCAAGAAGCTAACTGGGGTTTCTTCTGGAGACAGCATCAAGAAAGCAAAGAGAAGACAAACCCACAAAGCAAAACAAAAACCAACCAAACAAAAAAGAGGTTTTACCAACATCTCTAGAACTTGAATTTTAATAGAATTAAAGGTTCAAAAAAGATGAAGACTAACATCTGTCTGCTTCAGGATTCCTGTCTGCAAATACTGAAATTTGGCATGGGTCAACATTTGCTTATTCACAGCACAATTACTCACAGTAAATGCTAAATGGAAGCATCTCAGCATAATCAAGCTTTATACCCCTAAAAACAAATGTAATGATTAGGTTGGCTGTTTTAGAGAAGCTAAAGAAGAAATGAAATTTTTCTTTGCCTTGTTCCATTAACATACAGGATTTACACAAAGGTAAGGTTAAAGATATTAAGTTTCTTTAGAAAAAACACTAGTCCTCAGAATGATCACACTGAGTATGGTAGACCAATGAAGATCAAAATAAAATGCACTTTTGGACCCACACAGCGAGATGAGCTGTCAAAAACATTCCACGCAGCTCTAAAAAGTATGTATGCAAACTAACAAATTACTGTTAAGACTTCTAAGAGAAAAGAGAAGGTGGTGATTTTTGAGAAAAAAAAAGAATACTGTTTTCATCTTAATGGTTTTTCTTTGTTTGGGTAACACAGTAACTTTTGAACACCTGACAGGCTCAAACATCAGCTGTCTGTACATCAGAGAACCAGCTGACGGCAGACATTACTCAACCCCCACAGCACATACTGGAAGCAACTTCTTTGTAGCTGAACAGGCAGTATGTCAGCTCCCCAGCTATCACAATTTGTCATTTAATGTAATGTGTTAACTGGAATTCCCATCAATTCCAATCTAGACTAATAGGCTAGACTAAACTGCAGTATCAGTATCACTCTTATTGCTGCCTCTGCACAGGGACAGTAACTCACATCTGTAATGAAACTCAAGAGGGATCATGAATCGGAGGTGGAAAGGACAGACACGAGGACACATAAGTCTCTAGCATAAATGGAAAGCAAGTAGAAAGAACCCAGAGCTTGTGACCCAGAGGGGATCATGCAATTGCAGGAAGTTCATCAAATAGAGAGGATGATGAAAGCAAGCTACTGGGAAATGGAGGGGACTAAAGTGGAGAACAAATGCCAGGAAGTCCTTACTGTACACATTGAGCTCAGCAACAAGGCACAAACCCTATTTTAAATGGAAAAATCTAATTCAGCTTAAAATCTATATCAAAGAAGTCTCTAAATATTACTATCTTTGCTTTTCGTAACACCAGAATTTGCAATCTTGTTCATATTTAAGTATGTTTAAGTATTCTGATGAATTACAACCTACATCTTGAAAAGAGGCAGAATAAAATGAATTATTTTAGAACAGTGCTTAGAAGTATTGCCTCAATGAAGGCTTTGCATGAGGCAGAAAAGCTATGAGACCGGTTTCTGTCTCTGCAGGCACTGCCTGAGTCACTGTGGGCAAGTCATTTAGTTTGTCTGTCCCCCAGGTCTCCATCTGCAAAATGGAAATAATTTTCCTATTTCATAGGGTTTTTCTCATGGGGGAAGTGGTGTTTAAGCATTCTCATATGACAATGATTTTCATATGTTGTGGTGAGGGACAGAAAATAAGAAACCGAGTAGTACAGAGTAAATACTGTGATAAGATGAAAATCACTTCATTTAAACATGTAAAAGTTAAAATTTTAACTGAGTTATTAAAAATATATTCTCAATTGTATTACTAATAATAATTTTACCTGAAAACCTGGAACAAAACAAACGCCTTGAGAATCAACAATACTCCGTGCCATTTTTTCTGTTTCATCTACGTCGGTGAAAAGATCTGTAAAGATGTGTAAGTCATATGCTTTTATTATTTACTTCAATTTCTTCATACATTACTAAGAGACAAAAATCTAGAGTTAGACTATTTCCTTTTGTAATATTCTCGAACTACATGTTCACTTCTCCTGTATTTCATGTCCATCAGTCACATTAAAAAAAAACAAAACTATTCAGATGAAGCCTAAACGCAAAAGGATCCTCTCATATCTGTTATGCTATGGCCTTTTAATCTTCACATCCTGTAAGAGGTCATTAGCTTTCCAAATAGACATAAATGGGAATTGAGAATGCTAACAATAGCACCCTAAGTATGCTAAAAAACCTAGATTTGCGAAACACAAAAAATGTTTTCTCTCCCCAAAGATGTTTTTGTCAGCCCAAGCACCAAATGACTACAGGGATAGTCCTTAATATCCATCATATTTTATCAGCACCCTTAGTATTTTCATAAGTAACTGACACATAAATATAAATAAGGTAGGTCCTAATATCACCTCTTTAATAGACACTACTTCTATTCTTTGTCTAGCCAGATACCTCCTTTCACAACTTCACAGACATCCCTCTTTAGCTTGTTCTTTACCCACATGCAGTTCTTGTACTAACACCCATCTTCTGTATTTTAACTAATAATGTCCTTATATGGCCACATAACGTGTTTTTACAGAAGACTAGAGGTCTCCTGTAAATGACAGCTATTGCTTTTTCTTGTTTAAAAAGTAAATTCTCCTATCAAAGATAAATTAGGTTAAAGTAAAGTTTTTAGGGACATGGTTTAGTGGGCATGGTAGTGTTGAGTTGACAATTGGACTTGATCTTAGAGGTCTTTTCCAACCTTAGTGATTCTATGATTCTATGAAAGTAGCTCAATTTATCTTCGAAAAACCCATCTTGGTAACTTACCAGAAGTTTCCATTTACCTTTATAACCTCCACAAATTTGTTTGAAAGCTTTGGATTCTACTGTGCCCAGACTAATAAGCCTAAATCACATCTTTTCCTTCTTGTTGTATGTGCTGTTACTGAACTATATGTAGTACCTCTACGTTAGGACAGAAAATGAAAAAATTAAGTAAGATTGCCTTCACCTTGAAATTCCACACACTACTTTTTCAAAATTCTTAGAAGTGAACTGATCCCACTAAAAGAAGGCCAGTAAACTAAGTTTGTCTTGCTGCAGAAATTCCTATTTCCAAACCTTTAACCACTATTATATGTCTCATCTTCATCCACATTGAGCCTCACCATCCTTACTGAGGTCATTAGCTTACCTTGTATTTTCCTTCTGTAGAGCAAAAGTTTTACCCTTCTCTTTATTCGTAAAGCTGATAAAAGTTTCTGAATTCTGCTTCTCTGCAATCATATTTCCAGAAAATAAAGGTCTTACTTAATAAAGCCTTTATAGCAGCATGCCTATTTCTTTATCTCCCTCTAAAACTTCCCCAATTTTTGCCTGTGGTAACAACTGTAGGTCATGCCCATTTCACTACCGTCTAGCTAAAAATTCTTTATACTATTGTTCTGCATATACCAATAATACCCATTTTATGTATGGATAAGTTCTATATGGATAAGTATCCATTTTAAGTATGGAATTTGAAGTAGCAAGTTTATATATGTACCACTGATACTTCTAGCTGCAGCACTGAACTGTGTATTGAATTGAGTGATTTCCTCAAAAGGCTAGTGGCTGTTATTCTCTAGGCTCAGTCAAATGTTGAATGAAGACCTGAGGACCAATCTGAGTCATACTTAATCCTTAAGGGCACATACACGAGCATGTACATGCACATATGCACCAGAAGTTGACAAATTCAAGAAATGTGAAATTTTGTGGTGAGCTGCACTTCAGGAAAACCTTTCCCAGATAACCCAAAGTTTGAGACACTAATTCCTTTTTTGCACCATAGTAAAGGTGTACTACATTTCTAAGTAAACCAAGTAAATAGTTTATTAGAACACTCAGAAAAGTTGTCCTATAAATAATCAGTGGTTCTGAACATCAGCTACTATAGGGCTAGTATTTTTCTTAGTCTTTTGTTAATCTGGAATGCAAATATTTTCATTACGTAATAGTCACAGTCAAAAGGCACATTACTTCTCTGTGAAGCAACATACATGACACCGTTACTTTTAAAAATAAAGTTCTTCACATTATTTTCATGTAACTCAAACCTGTTATTAATTCTGAGATGTAGAGCGAGATCTCTCTCAAAAGCATTACAGCAACTGTTTGTGGAATACTGCGTTTACAATCATGCTACCTAGACTTAGTAAGTAGTCAATTTTTGTGCTTCTCAACTGAAAATCCAAGTCCAACTACCCTAAAATAGCCCAAATACCCTAAAACAGCACACTTCTAACTTTAGACAGGTCTCCTTTACACCACTTCTATTCGAGTCTGGATACCAGGTTAAAAATCCCAAAAAGAAGGCATCAGGAAGTTTGTCATGCTCAAGAGAAAGCAAGTGAGGAGTAAAATGTTTCAGGAAAATAAAAGCCTACATAGGTAGGAGGGTCGGAGAGGCAGAGTCTGATAAGGAGATGATTGTGCAAACCAAACTCCCTGCAGTAAACACACTCAGCAAAGAACCTATTAATGAGCCTGTGCATTTTCCACTGTCCAAAAGATGTAGGCTAGTTTCTTCAATTATGGATAATAAACCCAAGCCCAATAACATAACTAAAACCTCATAAAACAGTTTCTTAAGTAATATTATATTTTACCCTCTAAAAAAATTAAAGAACTACTTACTTATATCCTGAGCCCATTTTATGGCAGTGCCAATGTCTGACATGCAGCCTTCAGTTAAGTAAACAACTTCTTCCCCAATCTTCCAACCAATCAGTGGATACAGACCTTAATTATTTTCCATGAAACAAAACACCTAGTTAAATGTTTCCAGAAAAACATATACAAGCACCCGCCCCAATAAATCCAATTAAAAAAAAAAAAAGTAGCTTTTATTCAATTCCTTTGCAGAATTCAAGCTAAAAAAATGTCACTGATAGAGGTTAAACATATTGTTTAAAAATTTAGTGATGGGATTACAAGATACTCGAATGACAATTTGTTAAACGAAAATTAATCTAAAAAGAAAATCCACTATCAAATTACAAAAAAAAAAACAACACCTCTTTAAGCTAAAGAGAAGAGCTATCTGCACTTACTTTTTTTTTTTAAATGATAAGAGATTGTATGTACTTAAAAATTTATCGATGTTTTCCTATTTGTTTTCAATCTATCTAATTTTCCCCAATGGTTTCTAAAAAGTCAGAATTTACTTCCCCAAAATGTAAAACATGAAGGCTGGGCTTTCAGATGGGAAGCACAAATACTAAAACAGACATATAAACAAACAAACAAAAAGCAACACAAACTAGAACATAGATCTTATTCACACAAAAGGATGAAAGTAATATACTTTTTTATTACTTTTTCAATATGCAATGCTTCCTCACACAGAAAGCAGAAAACAAGTTTCACAATTTGCCCATCCTTGTCCCCAACAAAGGCTACTGCCAGGTAACTATAGCATTTTACCTGTATGTTTGCCTAATATAAACAACAAAAAAACCATCCAAACTCATTAAAAATATTTGGTGACATACCTTCTCTGTAACTACAAAAGATTAGCACTTCTATGGTTTACATGATGGGATTTGCAGGAAGTTATGATTGCCACCAAATAGTTTTGGCTTTGCAGTGACTCAAAAAAAAAAATTCAATTACTTAGAAATTGTTTTTTCCTTATCTCTCAAAAGAAAGGCAGAAATACATAGGGCAAACACTGTTAGTTTATTTGAAAACACAGTACAGCACCTTTCAAAGAGCTTGAAGATATTATTACATTAGAAATAAACAGCCAATAATGAGGATAAACCTGACTTCTTCTCCCCTTTGCCCCCCCGCCCCCGATATGTTGAAACCTTAACAAAGAAGAGAGAGACATACTAATTAAAAATGTCCGTGTGAACACAAAGACCTTTTCGTTTGATATCTGCATTAGTAAGGACATAGCACAAAAGTCCTGCAGAGTACTGCTTTTAATGCTAAAGCAAAAAGACTTCGTTATCTAGCTAAACAGTAGATGTTCTCCAGCACTGCAGCTGGACGAATGGTTTTTCAGGTCACTCGATAAGAACCTAAGCATTCAGTGGTCACTGCAATAAAAGCTTTGCCCAACCCAAGTACTGTAACTGTTGGACTGAAGAAAGCACCGAGACCTTATGAGACCCTGCTCAGGACTCAGAGATCATGGGTAATGCAACAAAGGTAAACGAGTCCCAATAACTATAGGATCAGAAAAGCATGAGAAGGATCTAGGGATTCTCTCTACTTTCTCAAAGTGACTTTGCTAATATACAAGGTGACTTCGCTAATATACACAGAATCATCTCCAGTTTGCTTGCCTGTGTCCAAAAGAGTGGCATGGTAGTACCAGTGCAATTGCAGAAACTTGGTTAGTGCTGGAGGGACTCTGTTGCTTACAACAGAGGGACAACAATTAGCAGTACCTATTTAGATTAAAGTTTGTATTTGTCTCTTGAAAGTAAAAAGGTGATATACATATCTCCAGATCCTTGGTGCAGGTCTCCCTTACAATCTTTATTTTCTACCAAAGGTGAAGCTGCAAAGCAACAAGACCAAACAATTCATTGAGCCAAAAGTCCTACAGAAGGACAGCTAATTAGGGACAGAGAAGTCCATCAGATGGCCTTCCTAAAGATGCTCACACCAGAATCTCTAATAGTGTAAGATCATCTATCTCTAGGGAACAGATCAACATGACACTTGCCATGACCGAACTATGAGACTGCCAGAGAGGTAGATTTAAAATCTATACAACGTGTTGCCATCACTGAATTGTGAAAAGTGTTGTTCTCCAAGGAACTAATTTTTTTTTTTAACTGTCATATATAGCAACTATGTAGATCAAAAACTAGAACAGCAGCTAATGAATAGCTTGCACAAGGATGCTGTAGGGATTCACCTTGCAGTCTTAAATACATATGTCAACTTTAAAGATGGAACACATTACATCTCATGCCCAGGGCACTGAGAAAGCTAAGTACCTAACTTGTCCTAACTAATCACACCACACAACAGCCAAAGAACATAGGGAAAATAATTTTAACACAAATAACAGCCTAAAACAGCCTAAGTAGAAGTTTCACAGCACTGCCTTAAAGATTTCAACTCCTATCAGATCACAATAGCCATGTATTTTCTTAAAAGAAAACAAAATGGAAAAACCTTACAGCATGTTTTTGCTATTACATTTCCACAGACTACATATATCTGATTTCCTACGTAGAAGTATCATCATAATGACGATATTAATTAGCCTAAAAAGTATTTGCATTCATAGGGAATTCAATGTCCGTGCTATTCAGTTCTGACACATCTCCTTTATTTGCCAAGGCCCTTCCAGACTTTAGCTGGTAGAATTCTCCTTAGCACAGTGCTGTCCTCCTCCCCAGCGCCCCCCCTCCCATTTTAAATTGTAGGCTTCCTGAAATTAGTAACTGTTTAAAAATATGACAGATAGAGAGAGACTGTGCAGGCAAATTTACTTCAGTATCGTCTGTTGCTCTCTTGACAAATAGCCATCTATGACAAATTAGCAAGCTTGGCAGACCACAAATGTTCAGAACAACAAAGTTTTAAACACTAGAAACACATTGGGGAGCCCATTTCTAGTATTTTAAAAGAAAACTAATAACTGCTAATACTGCATTATCTCATTGCAGGTACTTCAAAGCATAAGGGCTCAAGAGGAGGACTTACAGCGATCCACTGGAACATTTTGATGTGAGAAGCCAGAGGACCAATCCCCTTTTTCTCCATTCCTGTACTGTATAATACTGCTATCAAGAAGAACAGGTTAACAAAAAAAAAAAAAAAAAAAAAAAAAAAAGAGGGATGCAGGTAGCAGCCATAATTATTAGTGATGTTACTTAAAATTCTCTTCTTGAGAAGCATATTTCAGGATAACCAATATCTACATTTCTAATTAAAAATTTCCACAGCCTTCTGTTCTGAAAACACTTTCAAGCTGTTTTTCCACAGCTAAAGACAGAAGGAAAAGCATAGCCCTGTTTTATCCCTTTTTGTACCCTCACCATTAACAGCTGTCAAGTAACGTGAAATACTCTAAAACTAAAATTTCACTAGCTTACCTGTCCGTGATGCAAAGAGACGCTCTCCAGTATTCACATTCCAGAAACCCCCTGTTCCCATTGTCAGTTTAACGTCTCCTGGGTGAAAACAGCATTCCCCAAACATGGCTGACTGCTGGTCAGCTACCTGCCGTACCAATAAAAAAAATACAAGTTAGCTACCAACTGGGTTTTAAAATACCAATGCAAACACTTCAGAGTTCTGAATAGAAATAATGATTCAGAAAGGAACTCAGCATTAAGAGAGGACTCATCTAAGTATTTGCAGGCCATTCCAACAGTCAGATTTATCACTAGAATCAAATTACACCAAGTTTGGACACAATGTGAACGTCTGTAATATTGCGAGCAACACTGAAAAAAATATTATGAAAACAAAAGAAGTACTTTATGTTTTAGTATTTGACAAGGATAAATGGGGCACTTGCAATGTCAGGGAGCAGAACAGAGTAGCTTGGCTTGAATTCCTCTTCCCCCAAAATAGAAAGTTGAAATTTTGAGGTCTCACCTTCCTTTTTCCCTTCTACCCCCCCGTACCAAATTATTCCATTCTCCATTTTTCAACAATGATGATGGTTATTAAATGTATTTACTTATGTTTGTGCCTTGGTGAAACAGTAAATTTTTACAGATAAATTGAGTCTACAATTTTTTAAAAACAGCAAGAGAAATTAATGATAGATGACATTTTTTCCATTTAGCTCAATTCAAGCAGGTTTTTCTACAAGTCATCACTTTACAAAAATAATGGGGTTTTCTTATCCAAATCCTAACTACTGAGGCAAGAACATGTTATTCTCCATTTATTTTTAGTGAAAAAAAGAAATAAAAGGTACCACAAGTGGATCTATTAACAAATACTCTCACATTTGTGTAGAGCCTTACTGAAGTCAAGCCAGGATGGACCCCACTGCACAACTTTATATAGAACAACTGATTTTAAGCCAGAAAGAGACATTACCAGAGCTTAGAGCAGAACCCAGCTCTGTTAAGTCCTACGATCAGAGCTTAATCATTTGGTCATCTAACCTTAATGGACCTTAACCTCTAGAAATCCCTTCCCATTCCCCTCTCCTCCTTTCCCCCTAAGGTTGTAAACTGAGTTTTTGGAGAAAAATTCAACAACCAATTCTAATGTAGTTAAGTCACAGAGAAGGAATAGAGAATACTTACTAAACAAGCAAGTATTAAATCAAAGCTAGATAAAAAGAATATAGGTACAAATATACAGATTTAAGTAAGAAAACATTTTCACTCACCACTGCCATTATTGGAATAGGTACCCCAAATATTTCAGAGTCAGCTGATCCAAAGTTGAAGCTTAAAACAAATGTTATGGAGAAACATCACAACACTAAATTGACCTTTTTGTTAAAATGAAATCTAGATATATAAGACCTGGGTCTGCATCACATATGAAAGCTAATGCTACCGATTTATTTTAAAGAAAGCATTAAAACTATCACTTTAAGAAATACTGATAGTAAAAATAAAGTTTTGGATGTAGTGTTAAAAAAGTACAGCTGCATATAAAAATAATTTCTTTTTTTGTTTTAATTTCTTTTTTTAATTTCTTTTTTTGTTTTAATTTCTTTTTTTGTTTGTGTATCTATATATTACTTTGCCTGTGCAGCTTATGTAGTATTTTTCTAAAGGCAATTAATTTAACAGGTATAATACTCTTAAATATGCCTTCATGGTTACCTTGTGTCTTTCACTGGAGGATACACAGACATTGGAATGGAAAGTAAATAACACAAAGCGGGATTCCAACATTTCTGAAATAATATGGAAAAAGTAAAAATGTCAGCAACTCTCTTGGAAGCACAATAAATAGCAACAATATTTTTTCAGAACAGCACGTACCATAAAGGGTTCAAAAATGCCTGTAGCACTGGCATTTGAGTAATCTGTAGCATACACAGAACCTACCATAAAAAAAAGAACAAAGTAAGATTTTAGATATCCAAATATTTAAGAGTCATTTTAAACATACTTTAAACATCTCAGTGGCTCCCATTAAATATAAACTGAGTGTCTATAGGCAAAGTAGTAATGATACAATGAGCACACAAACTTTACCTGCCACTCATAATAATGGGTATATATTAATTACCTTATTTTACCTCATTAAACTGGCTAGAAGAAAGCCAGTGCTTTTGACAACATGTACATCACTGATTGCATCACTGTATCATAATCTATCCAATGGCTCAGGCATTAGCCCTCAGGACAGAAACTTTTAATTTTTCCACATTTGTAACAATTCTTTGTTCTTTTTCTTTCACAGGTACTTTTCTTCAATCAAGGCCAATTAGTTCTGGTAGTTGTCTTTAAATCTTAAATGCTTAAAAGGTTGATTACACTGAATGATTATTTCCCTTTCTGACTACCCTGCCAGGCAGGCCCAAAGAATAATTAATTCAGAAGTTTTTTTTTTAAACAGTAAATATATTACAATATTCATCAATTATAAAACAAGCACAAATCATAAAAAAGAGTATTTGAATTCTAGAAAATATCAATGACAGTCATGAACATCAATACTTAGATTCCAGTATGTTTTTTTAATATTTAAGAGGAACTGTAACATTCACCTTTAGTCAATTTATACAATAACCACGTGTCAACTGTTCCAAAGCAGCAGTTATTTTTTTTGGCAGCTTCCTCAGCCTGGGAACAAATATACATACAAAAGAAGCATTTACAACTGGGTACAATAAAGAGGAACGTATTTCCTGATTCCGTTTCTCATTTTCTTCGTGGCTAATGATGATGTCCCCAGAAAATAAGTCTCTGATTACCAATATTTCTTCTAAAGAAGTGCGAGTCGGCTATGTAAGTAATGTTATCCTACAGTTCATGCTCCTAAAAGAGAATAAGCACAGTTTCTTACAGTTGCTACTAAGGCAAGAAAAGCAATTAATCTTCTACTGCGGTGGCATCAGAGCCTTAAGAAGGGAAACTTTATAGTCACAATTGTAACATTGGTGAAGAAGTGGTGAATAAAGAAAACAAGGTCCTGCATACTGCGCTTAAGTAAAAAATTAACAGAAATGGAAGAAACAAGTGTATTTTAAAATATGTGCTTGAGAACAATAGACAGCCATTGTTTTCTGGTTTATGATGTCTGTAAGGAGCTGAAAATATTATTTTCCTTGGGATTTTTTTTTTTCCCTCTTTAAAATGGGAAATTCAGGTTTCATCCAATTTCTACTAACTGATACTGTGTACAACTACATAATTCAGAAAAAGAACATATGAACTAGTTTACCCAAAACATGATTGAATACATTATTCTCTGTGATTAAGAGCCATGAATTTATGAGCTTCTTGGTTTGATAAGTCCCATGTTTTAAGCATCAGTGCCTGACAAAACATGGGAGAACGTTCATCTCGCACTGAAAACGCGGCAGCTGCATAACCTTCAATTCTATAATCCTCCCAACTCACACCTCACATTGTCAACAGGTCCAACCAAAACATGCTAGTAAAAAATTATACTTGACCTTCTCAATAGTTAGTTTTGTGACAGAAAACACAAGACAAAACTCAAAAGATTTTGGGGTTTCTTTACACAGGGTAGAAAATCAATGATAAACATTTTCTTAAAAAATAACTTGAAAATTAACATAGAAAATAAGATGACTGAAGTTATAAATATAATAGGAAGAAACAAGGAAAATGGTAAGGATTAGAGCAAAGAATACAGTAACAAATAGCTCAGTGTTCATTAGTCCATTAGATTAGCAGAGCCTGTTGCGACAGGACAAGGGGAATGGTTTTAAACTAAAAGAGGGCAGATTTAGACTAGATATAAGGAAGACATTTTTTACAATGAGGGTGGTGAAACACTGGCACAGGTTGCCCAGAGAGGTGGTAGATGCCCCATCCCTGGAAACATTCAAGGTCAGGTTGGACGGGGCTCTGAGCAACCTGATCTAGTTGAAGATGTCCCTGCCCACGGCAGGGGCATTGGACTAGACGATCTCTAAAGGTCCCTTCCAACCAAAACTATTCTATGATTATTCCAGCACAACTTATTTTATGTGTAGTTTCCAATTTACACTACAACAAAATGCAAAATAAATTGCAATGTTTGATTGTTCAGTACAATATTATTTGTGAAACTGTAAACACTGGAATAATGCAAAGTGGAAAGATAAGAGTGCCAGTTGAAAATAAATACAATTGTCATGCAAAACTAGAGTGCAAACAACTTTACAACAAAGTACAATTACTAATTGCATAATTATATTAAGTGAAATGAGGTGATTTGATTATGTTTCTTATGCATGAAGAAAACTTTTTACTACTACACATTTCCAGAATCAGAGGAAAAAGTTGGATAAACATGAGTAGATATTTAGGTAGACAGGCTTTGAACATTAACACAGATAAAAGTCTTTCATTCTGGTTCTTTTGAGGAAAAGAACAAGCAAGACAAAACTGAAGAGGCTACAACCAACCTAAGTCACTAGCCATTATTATAACTTAAGAAAGCTATTATTATTCCCTTTCCAGCTTACCTCATGTATGTTTTTAAAAACCCATGACAACTTCATAGAAGTTTGTTGCGTTGAAAAAGTAAGAAAACTTGGTGCCAAGTATCGATCATTCCCAGTCAAGAAATGAAGCACTGTAAAAATAACATGGACTACCTGTTTCAAAAGAGAACAGTTACTTAATTTTTAATCTCTGCCTTTAAACATTTCTGATCAATTATTTTTAAAGGATGACAACACAGATGAAAGCTGCTGACATGAGATTAGATTCAGATAGCTAAAATTCTATTAGGGAATCCTTACATAGGATTTCAACAGATAGCCTTCCCACAGGAAAGAGCAGCTGCACGAAGCAAGTCTGTTTTACTGACTTCTGCTGGCACGCTGATAGAGATAGGTACAGATTATGAAGATAGGTCACGTATATGAGCACAATGCACGATGTGATTGACAGCGTTACATACTGTTATTCCAGTGAACAGTGAAAGTTCCACAGTAGACAGGCTCAATCATGTTTTACTAGATTAACCACAATTTAATCATTAATCAGGTTTTCATTCACAAAAGAAATCAGTGGCAAACCCAAGAATTTAACTTCTCATCGTGAGTGAGCTAGCTAGTTTCCACTTACAGGAAAAGTAACTTAATTTTTTCACTTAGAGCAGATCTTTCCCTTAGAAAGGTATGAAGCACAGGCAATAAGCAGCATAAAATGTACCTTCTATAGATAATCTGAGCAAAAAATACATAAAAAAAAACCCCACACAAAAAACAAACAAACAAACAAACAAAAACCAAACAAAAAACCCAAACACTACCAACCAAGAACTACCCATATCCAAAAATTATGCTGTAGCAGTGTTAACATGCAACATTTTAATACAACAAAAAGACTAAAAAGTAACAAAATGTGTGCTAGACCTACAGATACCTTTTCCCATAATTAATTACCTTCAGGCTATTAGTACTGCATTTTTTCTTGGTACTTTTCTATGCTAATCTTGCTTAGTTAAATGTTTTTAGGACATAGCACGTCATAATAACGTGTTAACAGGACACTTACAATATTTCATATATTGCCCTTACTCTTCATAAAAATGAAACAGTTCTAATATGTCCAAGCAGTATCTAGTTTAGCACAGTTTTACCTTCAGCAGAAGGGACTTATTCCAGGAATTCACAAGTTCAGCACTTCTTAAGTCTTGCCAACTTATGAAATTATGAAAAGGTTTCCCTGTCCTCCTGAAAAACAGTATTTGAACATTCCCATTTAAAACTACAGAACATACACTGCCCAAAAAATTCAACATCGTTCACCATTTCCAGTCAGGACATTTAACACCACGTCAATTCCTAAAATAAATGCATATCCTCCTGGTGGGTTTGAGGAATTAGTAATAGGCATGTGGACATTTTGAGTGTGAGGCTTCTCACCAGAATTAAAAAATACATATGTATTCATCTCTTCCCAAGCAGTAAGAACAAAACAAAAAGGACATACGCTTGAATAAACCATTCTGAACTGCTGTAAGGTGTGGCTGTGCAAACACAAGAGAACATGAGTGACTGACATTTGTTGCTTTCAGGTTGTGACTTGACCAAGTTCCAACATTTCTACAGTCTGCTTCTATGAATACAAATGAATACAAATTCATTTTAAACAACACACAATATACATACTTGTGCCATGTAATGAAAGTTGATCTCTGCGTTGAGATGCCAAGACCAGCAATTTGCCTCATGTGGAGTCCCGCAGCTAAAAAATAATAATAATTAAAAAAAAAATCACACAAAAAAAGCATGTATTTGAAGAAAAACAAAAATACAACTTTTCCAATGTAACTATAAACCCTATGGAATACTTCGGAAATTGATAATTTAAGAGAATATAAGTCTCTACAGACTGGCCAACTAAGTGGCCAGAGTAGTGAAATACCAGCGAATTCTGAGTTAGACCAACTGATTCCAAACCAGGTGAATAAACCTATGTATTTTACAAAAGCAGTTGTGGCACACTGACCCTTTCCACCTCCTGAAAGGCCTGTGGATACTTTACTTAACAATCCCAGAGACAGGCAGGCAGGTTACATACGCCTATATAATCAATTAAAATGTGCATTTCACATGGATGAACGTGAATGAAAGCACAAATAGAAGAAGTAGGTACCTTTAAAAACTAGTGGAAAGAAATTCCATACAGAAACAAAACTAGATTGATCCTGTAGGCGGTAAAGAGATTAATGTCAATATATCATGATTTTTTACATCATTTTAATAATGATGTCTCACTTTAAGTATTATATTCCTTAAGCAACCTTTCAAAATTCATTAGAACAAATTTGCTTAAACCACTTATCACTGAATACAACAAAGCATACTTCAAATTCAGAAGTATAAAAATGTACATTTGGGTATACACCAATTTTGCTGTTAAACCTTACCTTCAAATAACTGTTACAGAACATTTTTTCTAATACATATAACTGTAAATAATTAAATATGTCCACAGCTATTTTCAAAGCAGCTCTGGTCAGCTTCCCAAGTACCTCCACGCATGCTTCCAGAAGCAAAATTATGTGAAAAAAATATGCATTAAGAAATTCCACTTAAATGACAGACTACCTATTTTGTCCAAAGTACTGTAACTCTGAAGGGCTCTCAATCCTGCTACCTGACCAAATCACACGTTAAGTAGGTCCTGCTCATACATGTTCTTACATTAACTTTCATGTGCAAAGTTACTCATTTGCGTAAGCATATACTGCAGACTCTACAATCAACAGCCTGCAAGTGACAATTACAGAAGGGGTTTCATAAAGAAAGGGCATGTCTTGCTCTGCCGAGCTCTACACGTGCTGCTGCACCTTCCCGTATACCGGTCCTTGCATTCACGCAGGCAGTGGTATCAGGGCCCTCAATCAGCTCAAAATTAAATCAGAGCTTTCGCAAGGCTTCCTGCTCCAACTGCCTGCACAAGTGCTGCTGGTGGCGGGAGCGTACAGGAGGAGGACCTGGGAGTGGGTGGCTTGAGAACAGCAGTATTTCTTTTTCAGTAGCAGCTGGGTCTAAACTGAAGGCAAAGCCATGCCAGTACTGCCACAGCTCACTGCGGGTTCGAGCAGCATGTCTTACTCCTCCCCATCTCCACAAGCTGCACACTCCCACTGCCTTTCCTGTGACAACTATCATGCTCTCTAGACCCCAATGAGAGTAGAGCTGACTTCCATCAATGAGAAAAACAAAACGAGACAAAGAACAGATACTTTTCAGGTAAAGCTGCTGTCTGCTGGAACGGTTGAACGAGTACCAGAGTGTGAGACAGGGGTGGGACCATGCAGCCAGAAGCAGTTTCCACCTTTAGGTAGTACTGAACTACATCAGTTCGTCCACCTGCGCACGGAATCATGTTTTAGCTCCACAAGCCCTGTAAATTGAAGTGCTCCTATGTCTCCTATGACAGTCATTCCCACCCCTGGTACCACACCCTCTCTTGCGCTGGCACAAATATTCGTGAAGCTCTGCTGGCATAAACAACTGCACAGCGATTTGACTCGGGAAACTGCTCTGGACTTGAAACAACCCTGTAAAAAGGAGGGTGGGACTGCTTCTTTTGACAGCACTGTGGGCTTGTGCTCACGTACATTACGTAACCACTTAAAGATGACTTGCTGACAGTGTGCACAGCTTGGCCACAAGAAAAGCTTCCCCTTTTAAAACTAGCTTAAAAATCTTGCTTCCTGATTTGCCCCACAGAATGGGAGTGGAGGAAGCTGGTAAGGTCTTTAGAGGTTGAGGTGGCATCGCTATTCTTGTGACAGGACAGTTGTGACTGCTGAGAAAACAGAACAAGAGCCCAAAATAATCAGCTGCAGCTTACACCTGGTAATGGTTACTTTCTCTGTCCTCTAAGCTGCCTTCCAAAGGAAAAGACAAGAGCAGTTTTGCCTTGAGCCAGGCTTGGAGGCAGAGCAACACTCGGAGACCAAACTGCAAGAGGAGCTGACCAGGAGGAACTCTAGGCACTGAAAGAAACTATGACACACACACACATGACAAGGAGGCTGAGGCACTGTGAGAAAGCGAGCTGGGGTGCAGCTGACAGGTCCACGGCATCATTGTGGCACAGAAAGTGATCCATGCTGGATCACAGAATGCTGGAGCTGGTATAATGGGAAAGCCGTGGGAATTGTAGTGAGTAAGTGCACAGTTAGATCAGAATCCAGAAAAGGTGGGGGGCAAAACTTCAAAAGTTTGGCAGAAAAGGGAGTTGTGCGTGTTTTAGTGTGTGGAGTACTAGAAAATTTTAGGCTAAAGTACAAATGGAAAAGAATGGTAATACAGAAATCGGATGGTAAGAACTGTTTGTAGTTTGAATGGAGAAAATGGGAATATCGGGTTGTAATCGAGCGAGCACAACTATGCAGCATCCTGCTTTCATTGTCTCATAACACTCACATCCACACACACAAAACGGCAGTAGAATAACGGGGAATCAGAAGGGGAAATAAACCTACTCTCTGTTTGTACTCAGAAGCGTCTGGAGGAAGGCAGACAGACACTGGGGAAGGATACATATACAAAAGGCTGGAGCAACAAGGAGCTGTCACTGACATGTAAATTGAGAACGCACGCTGCTTCCAGTTCTACTTCAATCCTAATCTGGCCCTACTGAAAGACAAAAGTAATTTAAGTGTCCCATTTTACATAATGATTGAATAGGCCTTAAAGCATGTTGTAGACCTGTGCTCAGTGATGAATTTTCAGTACTTTTAAAAAGATAAATAAAAATAATCTTATTATCTAATTATCTAACTTTACTAATTTCGATGAATAATTAATTAACTTCTCAAACTTTATAAGCCATTACCTTGTACAGCCTCTTTTATTACACCAACAAACTGGCTCCACAGCACTTCAGGTTCTAATTCAACCCAGCCAGGACGTGGATAAAGTGATTCCACCTGTTCATGAAAGACACACAGCATTGTTACAATCCCTAGTTCACAGAAACCAGCATTCTTGTGAAAATTTGTGCACACACACTTGGTTTTGCCTTTTTTTTGTTCTTAATGTTCTGAGTCTACTACAAGAGGAGAAACAACAGTTTCACTTTTAAAACACGGTTGAACGTGAGTGTGTGGTCTCTAGAAGACCACCTCCGTTCAGAGGGAATAAAGAAGCCCAAACCCCCAGGAACTCAGGAGCCTGTAAACCCCTTTCGGGGGCTCCAAACTGGAAACCAGGATGCTCAGAGAGCCTTTTAGCTCCACTGCTGAACTCGGACATCGATGCCTCGGAGCAGCTCACTAGCAGCGCAGCACAGCAGGCCAGGGATCACCCGCCAGATGGGCTTCCAGCGAGCGGGAGGGTCAGCTCCACTGAGAACATCCCTTCCATCTTTGAAAATCTATCAGGTTTCTTACGCTGCTCCTCTCTGCAATCTTTTCATTGCAATAGCTAACAATAAAAAAGTTAATTCTGGAGATCGTCTTGATCCTAAAATCACGAGCCACGCAAACCAAAAGCAGCCCGAAATTCACGTTCCAAAGTGAATACTTTTTTACACAGCGATGTTACATAACGGGACGTGTGTAAGTGCAAGTCCCACGCAAGTCTCAGCTATGCCCCACTAACAAAAGTCGTTTTGTTTGGAGAGGGATTAGTCGACAAGCGAATACAGCAAAGGTAACAGGGAAAGGAGGGCGGGAGCAAACGCTGAGAGGTAACGGGCCGAGTGCAATGGCGGTACCCCGGGGGGGCTCCCAACCGGGCTGGGGGTTTCGTTTCACCCAGGCTGGTCCGAGGGCCCTCGCGAAGCCGTCCCCGCCCGACCCGGCTCAGGGGATGCCCGCACACTGGGAAAAGCCAAGCCCGTGAACGCTTCCCACGCCGAGCCCCGATCCGCGCCCCGCCCGGGCAACCCGCCGCCTCCCGGGCCCCCGCACGGGTGAGGGACCCGGAGACCCGCAGGTGAAAACCGCCCGGCACTCGGGGGAGAGCGTGCACGTTCGGCCCCGCCCGCAGGCGTCCGCCTCAGGCTGCCCTCGCTCGCCGAGTCCCTCCGCTCTCGCCCGCGGAAGGGCGGCGCGGTGAAGCGAGGGCGCTGCCCGCCGCTGCCCCCCCGCCGCGGACTCACCTTCCTACAGCTGGAGCCTCTGACCGCGGCCGCCCGGTCATAGACGTGGCACTTCACCACCGTGCTGCCCACGTCCACCCCCACCACGTACCGCGCGGGGGCGGCGCCGCTCTCCTGCTGCCCGCACGGCATCGCCTGCCGCGGCCCGGCGCGCAGGGATCGCGGAGTGCGGCCGGGCGGCCGCCGCCCGCCAGAAAACCGCCGACCCGCCGCCCGGCCCCGCCG
>VZTQ01010438.1:139640-163955 GCA_013400755.1 Pelecanoides urinatrix | reverse complement strand
TTCGCCTCGGTGGCTTTGAATGAGAGCACAGTAAATCAGCACAGTCCATGGGTTGGATCTATCCATCCAGCACTGGTGGAAACACAATAGCTATGCAAGCAGTGACCACTGCCCAAACCAGCAAACACTTCTTCTCATGACCCACCAGGAAATTCCAAAGGGATCCAGTACACAGCTGGTGTGTCTGTGCCACCCTACCATTGAACAGCACACCAGCATTGCTTCTGTTGAAAACCATCTCTGTGAACACTTTGACAGAAGAACGCCGTTTGCCACTATGTAAACAGGAAGATAGAAATCCTCTGGATCAGAGAGTCCCCAGCCCTGTTGGAGCTGCTAGGTTGTTTCAGAAACCAATGAGTCTGACGGTTCATAACAGGGTCCCCTTTTCAAGTGTATTCCCTCTGATGCATTTGCAGAGAACAGTGCAGACAACTCCTTTTCACTGTATGCAAAGACAATCTTTTCTAGGGTCAGGAAAATATTAGGGAGACTCCTAATTTCCCTCATTATTTCATTTCATTCCCTCTGAGCATGGGTGACTCAGATATGCATTGTACCCCAGATAAAGAATTGTAAACTGGCATGACCCTCCCTATTTCTCGTGGAAATGCTACACCTAGCACCTATCCTGGTGCCACCTTCAGTTTGTCTGTGACTGTGTTTACGTCTGTGACTCACAGCAATCCTCTCCTAACTTTGACGTTAGCAAATGCAATGCCCATCTACAAGAAGGACTAGAAGGAGGATCCAGGAAACTTACAGGCCTGTCAGTCTGACCTTGGTGCCGGGGAAGGATATGGAGCAGATCATCTTGAGTGCCATCACGCGGCATGTACAGGACAACCAGGGGATCAGGTCCAGCCAGCACAGGTTCATGGAAGGCAGGTCCTGCTTGACCAACCTGATCTCCTTCTATGACCAGGTGACCCGCCTCGTGGATGAGGGAAAGGCTGTGGATGTGGTCTACCTGGACATCAGTAAAGTCTTTGACACTGACTCCCATGGCATCCTCCTAGAGAAGCTGGCGGCTCACGGCCTAGACATGTACACTCTTCGCTGGATAAGAAACTGGCTGGACGGCCGAGCCCAGAGAGTTGTGGTCAGTGGAGCTAAATCCAGTTGGGGGCCGGTCATGAGCGGTGTTCCCCAGGGCTCAGTTTTGGGGCTGGTCCTGTTCAACATCTTTATCCATCATCTGGATGAGGGGATCGAGTGCTCCCTCAGTAAGTTTGCAGACGACACCAAGCTGGGCGGGAGTGTTGATCTGCTGGAGGGCAGGAAGGCTCTGCAGAGGGACCTGGACAGGCTGGATCGTTGGGCCGAGGCCAACTGCATGAGGTTCAACAAGGCCAAGTGCCGGGTCCTGCACTTCGGCCACAACAACCCCAGGCAACGCTACAGGCTTGGGGAAGAGTGGCTGGAAAGCTGCCCAGAGGAAAAGGACCTGCGGGTGCTGGTTGACAGCCGGCTGAACATGAGCCGGCAGTGTGCCCAGGTGGCCAAGAAGGCCAACGGCATCCTGGCCTGTATCAGAAACAGTGTGGCCAGCAGGAGTAGGGAGGTGATTGTGCCCCTGTACTCGGCAGTGGTGAGGCTGCACCTCGAATACAGTGTTCAGTTTTGGGGCCCTCATTACAAGAAGGACATTGAGGTGCTGGAGCGTGTCCAGAGAAGGGCAACGAAGCTGGTGAAGGGCCTGGAGCACAAGTCTTATGAGGAGCGGCTGAGGGAACTGGGACTGTTTAGCCTGGAGAAGAGGAGGCTGAGGGGAGACCTTATCGCTCTCTACAACTACCTGAAGGGAGGTTGTAGTCAGGTGGGTGTCGGTCTCTTCTCCCAAGTGGCTAGCGATAGAACAAGAGGAAATGGCCTCAAGTTGCGCCAAGGGAGGTTCAGACTGGATATTAGGAAAAATTTCTTCACCAAAAGGGTTATCGAGCATTGGAACAGGCTGCCAGGGGAAGTGGTTGATTGACCATCTCTGAAGGTATTTAAAAGACATGTAGATAGTTAGGGACATAGTTTAGTGGTGGACTTATGATTGGACTTGATGATCTTAGACGTCTTTTCCAGCCTAAACGATTCTATGATTCTATGATTCCCATGGGATAAGATGTACCCACACCCTTCTCTTTCTGAATCACTTCCAACAAAAGGTCTTTACTTTGTAGCAGAATGCTGTCATTAATCTCTTGTGCATGACTTCCTATTTTCAACTATTGAATTTCATCCTGCTTTTATAATTTTTTCTTGTCAGGGTTCTTTCTGTATGATATCCTGGTTCTCACCTGCCTTGGCTCTTGCATCATCACAGCATACTTCATTGCATCAACTTATGTCATCATCAGGTTTCCTCCACATAGTCCTAATTTTTGTAAATGATCGTTATTGAAAGTTTCAGACAAGAGTGGTGACAAGATCCTTAAGGAATTCCAGCATCATCATTCTCCTTCAAACCTTCCCCATTGCCATGTCTTCTAAAACCAGCTGCTTTTACAACTTTATAGTAACTTTGTTAATCGTCACCATCTCCAGCTTCAATGCTTTCCTGCATAGACCTATCCTGAGTGCTGCTGATGTCTAGAACAGATTTTGCAATGTATTTTTTGACTAGAAAGTCTAATCATTTATCAAAATATGTGTCAGGTCTGTCAAAATTTGTCATCAGTAAACATTTATTACTTGTACAAAGCTGCTCTGTAGAGAAATGATACCTCACCTTGGAGATCTGGCCAAGTCACACCAAAAGTGCAAATAAACATGACTTTTCTTCTGCTTCTTCCACACTGCCGTTTGACAGGTGCACCCAACATGACCTAGCAGAAACAATACATGTGGATCTAGAAAATCCTCTCAGAACAGAATAAAGGGGTTTTCATTAACACAGCAGAAAATTTCCATGAATATTTCATCACATAAAAATAAGACTTGTTTTGGCTGTGTTTACCCTCCTTTTATGTAATATCACTGCAAATATTCTAACAAACAAATTTGCTGGCAGCGGTGCTAACGGTAAGAATGCATTCTAAACAAATTTGAGAATATTCACATGTATTGAATGTGTAAACGTGTGTTCTTGCCATGAGTCTGAACCCATTCTTATTTTAGCAATGTGCCTGTGCGCAACATCCAAAATAACCTCTTTAGGCTTATGTTCCTTGGGATATGCAAACAATAACATGGCTTTTGTCCACTGAAAATTAACAATTTTCGTATTAAGATTATAAAACAGGGAAGCTGCTATGTATGCAGCTAGTGCTGTTTGCCAAGAATTATTTATGTAGAGTCATGGCTCTGCCCCAGGAGAAGAAGAATTTATACAAAAAATCAGAAACTGGGTAACTACAGCCTTGGGAAAAACAAATGCTAATTACAATGAACTATTCTGTTCACTGTAATTCTAAGTTAGGATTGATATGTTCAGTAGAGGAAAATTGTCTTGGGAAGAGACTTCAGAATGTATCTGTGTATGCACAAGCTAACATTATTTCTCCCTTTGTGACAAAATGAGTCCAGAACATGGAAAGGAAGTAAGTCCTTTGTTGCAACTTCTGTTGCTCGGTTTCTCAGAGGATACCTCTGATGAAATCCTTCATAGGCACACCATAGCATAGTCTGCAACTATCAACTCTGCTATCAGAAAGTTTTTGGAACAAATAGTGATATTCTGTGAAAGTACTTTTTAGCAACTTGAACTAAGCCCACAGCATATCACCAGAAATGCAGTGTTTTGGGCTAGCAGTCAGAATAGAAATCTTGGAATGCTGTTTTGTGTAAATCAAACGTGGTTTATCTTTTCCATGGGCACCAGTTCCATTTCTTCAGATTAAGAAGGAACCTATTATAGATGCTTATTAAGACAATTGCATCAGTTCTATGCTTACGTTTAAATTTAAACGACATTGACTGTTTTCTGGTGTACCAAAGTACTGATAAATACACTTATACTAGTAGGTTCTGCAAGTTATCTGCTAAAAAGGAAAACAAAAATGCCTCTTCAACATATCTGAAATAGCTTGGCAAGTATTTGCTAAATAAAAACAGATACAGGACTTGAAATTATTTTGTCATCATTGTTTTGAAAATTTTTGTCCCAGCTTGGTGGGCCATGTAAAAGGCTGGGGGGAAGGGAACACGTCTCTATAAAGAATTAGGCTGGATTCACTCTTTTGATGGTTTGCTGTTTTGCCTGTTCAGATCAGTGTTAGTGTAACCCTGTTAAGAAAGCGACAAAACACAGTATACCTTTATGCCAGCTCTTCACTCTACTATGCAGTAAATGAATGCCTGTGGTGCAGTCTAAGCCCAGTGTTGGCCACTGTTTGAAGTTTAGTCTGTATTCCAGTGGCGTGATCCCTTCAGAGTCATGGAGAGATGCCCAGCGCACACCCAAACGCTCTTGCTCAGGCACTGGGAAGTATTTCTGTGTTTGTTTCTGGGTGGTTTCTTCCATGTCCTGATGCTCCACTGGGAGACGCAGGAATCTGCGCTGCCTGGACAGGCACTCTGCCCCTCTGCAGAGGGAACGGAATGGGGCGGTTTTATGGCCACAGGGTGTACACCCAAGTGCGTGCGGGTAATTCTGCGTTACTGTGAAGTGCACACAACCACAGAAATGCAGATGTTAAAAGCAGATAGACTCTTTAAGGTTGAATGGCGGTATATTTTAGCAATACTTCAAAAAGCAGAAAGTAGTTATAAAATTAAAGGAACTGAAAACCAGAAAAACTGACTGAAAGCAAGTGTGTACCATCCTAATTCCACTTTGGAAATGCTGCCATCGCACACTGCTTAACAACATATTCACTTGCTTGGAAATCACATCTCTTAGGACTAGTTTTGTGCTTCCAGTATTTCTCCACAATCTTGTAGGACTGGAGGAGGTATGCGTGACCTTGACATTGTTTTGTTCCTAAGCGTATCTCACACACGTGGTGTTCCATACGCTTCCCGCTTTGCCATGGGGCTGCTAGGTGTGTCAGGGCTCCCGTGGTCCCCGCTGCGGCCGGCAGCACCAGAATCCCCAAGCACGGCGCAGACGCCTCTGAAGCGTGGAAATCCCTTCCCCCCCTTCTGCTGCCTCCAGGTCCAATGCCGGGAAATGCGCCCTGGCCATTTTTTTAATATTGAGACATTCCCTTTGTGAGACCTCCTTCGGGGATGGGTTTGCTTAAAGCTAACCTGTCCTCACCATCTCATCTCCCTTACGCGCCAGGAACTAACTTCTGCCTTCATGCCACCTCCCTCCCTGCAGTGCCTCTGTCTGGCGGGGGGGCTCTCCCCGCTCCCCGGAGGCTCGCTGTGCCGGCGGGGGGCAGCTCTTCCACGCCCCCCCTGCGCCCCGCTGACAATTTTCTCTGCCCCCGCCCCGTTCTGCCGGTGCCGCTCTGGCTGCCAGAGGCTGGCTTGCTCCAGATGGGTGACGCTTCTGCAGTTCGGCTCTCTGGGGATTTCCCTGCGGGGCCGCTTTCTCCTCCTGGCCGACAGCTCTTTCTCCTGACTCAGCCGCGTGCCGGCGCCTTTCCTCCGCACCCCTCGGGGGAGGCCTCCCCGCTGCGCGGCTCCGGGCGCCCGCCCCCAGCCCGCGCACCTTCCTCCTTCCGCCCTCGCGGGCCCCGCTCCCGCCTCCCGCCCTCCTCGCCTCGCCGGACCCCTTCCCCGATTCGTCGAAGGTCGGTGGCGGGCGGCCGCCTGCCTCGGCCGGGGCGCGCCCCTCGGAGAAGCCGGGCGGCCCCTGCGCAGAAACCCGGNCGGGGCGCCGGCGAGGGGCAGGGCCCCACGGGCGGGAGCGCGCCGGGGGTGGGAGGCGGCGCGCCTGCCCGTCCGACCTGCCCCCGGAGCTGGGGTCCTGACTTGCCGGGTGTTACAGCACCTCCGAGCCCGGGTGTTTGATTCTCGTTCTTCGCTTGAGCTCAGTTTGGAGGCGCTGCTGTCATCGCAGGGCGATTACCTTAACGATTTTTACAATGTTCCGTTCTGCTCTATTTTTCCTGCCCATGAATGACAGTCCTAAGCAAAATGGATTTCCTTTGTGCTGCTAGTAGTGACTGCACGTTGTTACGTATGGTTTACACTACTTTTATGCCACTACAAGACCCTTTATGGGTTATTGCTGTTTTAAACCAATATAAGGTAGGGAAGAACTGGGCTGCTTTCTCTTCCTCCACCAAATCTCCAGATAATTACCAGTACTAGTACAATATCCCCTTGTACTGATGTAACTTATTGGTGTAATAGTCGATTTTAAAGAACATTTTAAATGACAGTGTAGCTCTGTTTGTCCAGATGGCCTGCAAAGATAAATTACTATGTTCTTGCACACCTATTAAAAACGTACCTTTCAGTCGAACTAAAGGCAGTTAGGAATAAGCCACATACTAAATCTAGGCGCTTTTAGTTACTCTGATATCCAGCCTGCCTCAGCCATCCACCTCCACTTTCCTGAGACCCCAGTTTTCTCTGGGAGCCAACAATGATGGTGCATCAGAGCACTCCTGAAACTTGGACCTATTTAAGGAATTGATTGTTCCATAACAATGTAACACCATAGATGTATATGAATTACCAAAGCTAATTTCCTGGGTTTATATTTTTTGTCCCCGCCCTTTCTTTCTTGTGTCTTGTGATGCATGCCTGGCTTACAGACTTTTCAGGGAAGAAGTACATCATTGTAATGATATGTAATGAATATTACATATAGGTAATATAGGAATATTCCATATAGGTTGGATGGGGCTCTGAGCAACCTGATCTAGTTGAACATGACCCTGCCCACAGCAAGGGGGTTGGTCTAGATGAGCTTTAAAGGTCCCTTCCAACCCAAACTATTCTATGATTCTATTCTATGATTCTGTAATATTACACACATTCGCCACTTCTCTAACTTGTGTCAAGATTCAAGTATTCTTCATGTGTATGTTTCAGGTTTATGTGCACATTTTAGGAGCATAGTTTCTTAAGGCAGTTTAGAATTTATTGACTAGATTTATTTTTAGTTCATTGTACTGAAGCGATTTAGGGTTTGCCTTTGAAAGCATATCTTGTGAATGCTAGCTGCATTATATAGGCTTATTCTATGCACAGATGAACTGAGCTGGTGGGGTCCATACGATAATCATGTGCTGCTCCACAGAGTTAAATATTCTTTCCCGGACTAGTCCCTCAGTCAATATTTAAAGAACCATTAATTCAAGCATTGGAATTGAAAGCTGGTTGGCATAGCAAACTTGACCCAGTGTTGTACCAGGTTAGGCAACATTTGTCCTACATAACAAAGCAAAGCAATATACATCCCAGAACACACTGGTACAAAACAGTATAGAAGAAAGAGAAGCACGTCAACCAAGCCTGGAGTTGTTCTGCAGGTGTGTGGACAGCTAGCCTGGGCGCAAACTTCACTGCAAAGAACTCAGCCCACAGTTGTCCTTTCTCCCAGTAATGGTCAGAGGCCACCATAGCAAAAAAGACGGCTGTATCACGTCCAGTCAAAGAACTGCCTTTTGAAAATCTTAGCTCCTACCAGCTCCAGCATATGAAGGAAGGGGAAGTCTTCCTTGGTTTGTGCACTTCACAATGCATTTGAAGTAATTCAGTAAAAAAGAGAGACATAAAGAACACATGGTTTTAAAAGAACTTGAGGATATAGCTATACTGTTGGGTAAACATACAGAAATTTAAGAAATGGATATTTAGCTTCATGAATGCATCAAAATAGCATTGACTTCAGCTAATAGCTACATTAAACGCCAGTTTTATATATTAAACAAAGCAGCTGTATAAATTTAAGGATTATATATTCAGTTTAGAGCAACTAATGTCTACTCATTTTTCAGACTAATTTGTGCACAGGAATAGGAGTTCTCTATTTGCTGCACATAAATACGGGACAATTGCATGTAGAAGGCATGCTCATACATACTTTGTAGTGAGGACCAAAACAACCACATACAACATTTTAGTCCCCGTCATTTGTTTTTTAGATATTTTATTTCCAAATACAATAATTCAGGTTTTCTGAACACTGATCATTTTCCTATATTCATAATATAGACGTTTATACTTTGTATTTACTAGCTTTTATAATATTATCATCCTGTAAGGCCCTGGTTGTTTTCATTCATTTGACAGATACAGATCTCTTTAAAATAGACTATTCCATTGAAGGAGGCTAAAGGAAAGCAACAAATGATCCCCTTTTATGTAATAATAAGTGGAAACTCTGGAAGCCACTTTTTTTGCTCAATAGCTTCTTGGTTGCAATGGAAAGGTCAGAGCACTGTCTGACTGTGTCAAAGCGGAGACTGGCTGAAAGCAGCAAGTTTGCTGGATGCACGAGAGTGAGGGGTAGAAACCAGACAGATGGCAAAGGCAGCAGCTGATGGTGAGTGTGAACAGAGAGATGTGCCAGCTCTGGTTGGCTTTGAGCTGCTCACGTGGTGAACATGGAAACTGCAAGCAAGGAAATAGCTTGCTATTTGTTTCTACACTCTAAATTCTTGAAGGATCGCACCAAATAATTACCTGGTTTGCGTATACTCTTTTCTGTGGCAAATCACTACCACCTGCTTGGTCAGTCAGGTCAACATATATGCAATGAAATTCAGAGTAAGTGATGGTCCAAATAACTCTTTAAACCATCTGAAGATCTTCTGCACATGTAATAGATATATATAAAAAGCCTCTGAGTGCTGAAGCCAGGGTTCTGCAGAATAACAGGCTTCTCTTCTGGCTTTTGTTTGAGATAATGAGTGCCATCACAATCTAGTATTCATCTATATAGGAGGCTGTCCATGGTCCTTTCATGAAACTTTGTTCCCCATGGTTTTGCCAAGCCTTGGGTTGAAATTTTAGGGTCTGCACAATTCCTGACTGAAAGGAGTGACTTTTCCAAAGCAGATGCCTTGCTGACTTTGGCTTCCTTTTCAGATAATATCCAACTGAAAATGTGGTTGCTGTTCCCAAGAATAAGATGGGGAAGTTACATTTTTCTGCATAGAAATTAGAATCAAAATCTTACCTATGTAGACAAGATCATGCTTTGGAGGAAAGTTTTGTTATGTGAAAGCGAGGGCCCCCTTCCTGTCAGGGATGCATTTCATGAGGTCTCCTCTGATTTTTTCCCAAGTTTAGCCACATGGTGAAGATTAGTTTGGCTGATGAATTTTTGAAAGAATTGCACTGGCTAGGCTCTGTCCTGAAACTTCAAGCTGTGATTCCTTCTTATAGGTAGAAGGCATGGCTGGAGCAGGGAGGGCTTGTCTCTGCGTGCTCTAAATGCTCCCTCTGCTGGTGCTGCCTTTGGCGAAGAGGAGGAAGTTTCTTGATGGGGTAGGTGGGATATGAGTCCTGGGAAAGGAGGAGGCAGAAGTGGGAGTGGCTTGTGGAATAGGACGCTCATAATGGCGGGGAAGCAGGAGTCAGTGGAGGATGAGCTGAGGTTTGGCATGCGGCTACACAGCGGCAGGTGCACGCTCCCCATGTGGGGCCTGAGACTCGGGGGATGAGTCTTGATAAGATCACTAGAAAATTTCTCATTAGTTGTATTTTGCCCGAGGATCCTGTTTTGGACAGCGATGTATCTGAAGATTATCAGCCTTCACTGGAAAATTCTTGATGTTATTAAAAACAGTTATCTGAAAAGTGAAAGGCTGTTCCAGCGAAGTCTGGAGAAGTTCAGCTAGGAAATGTCACGCAGTGGTAGACTTTGTAACTGTGTAACCTCTGTAATGCAGCTTTTTGAAATTTATTACATACCTAAATTGCCTTAAAAACTCCTTCAGAGACTGCTATGTAGGGTTCTTCACTTGAATATTTGAAGGTAAGGAAGTGTCAGTGTATTGGGGATTCTTACCCAACTTTATTTTAACCTCATGGTTTTTTTTCCCTCTGTTCATTTCCCTGGGGAAAAAAAAAAAAGGTTTTGCTTAAGTGATTGACTGTGTCGTACCTCAAATGCACAGGGCCTTAAATGTGCTTGTGTGCCTAACCTTAACAATAACATTTCATAACTCTGGGGTACTCTAGATTTTACTGAATGTCGCAAAAAAACTCTGTTTCCTAAGATGTTTTAAGATAATACATTTTTTCCCTTTTTCTCTTCAACTGTAAACCCTGCAGCTGCACATGAAAGGCTGGGCCCCACAGCTGACTTACAGCTGAGCCTCCCAAATGGTCCAGCTTTCCCTAATCCTGTCCCGATGTCTTGGTGCTCTGGCACCCTGCCAACGGTGTCAGAGAGTGGTGGTGCTCTTACCATATCCCAGCAACTTCATATGGATGTTGGTGTCAGCCCAAGTGATGGTCAAAATTTTCTGCAGGCTTTCGAAAAGGAGAACAACTGTTTCCCAAGAATCCTGTTGCAGTGGGATTGCTTAGGAAAAAAGAAAAGGCATCAACATACATGGATGGTGTTTGAAATTGAGCTGTATTTCCTCTGGACCCTCTATGGTTGATGAGAACCCCTGTGGATCCTCTCTACCAACATCTGGCAGTCTCCACACGTGCTGCTGCTCCCACCTGAATGTGTGTATTTGGGAGAACAGGAGGGTGTGAGCAATTTGGAGAGTCGAACGTGCCAGTCCTGAACGCTTGGCTACACTCAGGGAGCACATCAAGTTAAAAGAAGATAGGAGAGTGTTTGAAAATAAACAGGACGTAAGCAATCAATAACTGCCTGAAACGTAAAGCAACCATTAGCTCAGTCAGAATCAAGGTTCTTGGCTAATCTAATACATGTAACTGGTCTTGAAATACGTAAAAGGCTGCTATAAAAAACAAGGGAACAGTCTGTCTTCTCTGTCCAGGACAGTGCAGCACCGGAATGACTCGCTTGGGGAGACTGTGGTGTCTTCATCACTGGAGATTTTACAAAACAGGTTGGACAAACAGCAGTGAGGAATAGTCTACATATATCTGGGACAGCCTTGGGACAGAGGGAGGAGAAGAATAGCGGCGTGACCTCATTGAGCACATTTCCACCACTGTTTTTCTCTAATACTCTGATATTATCACTGTGCTCCTATTCTTGTTTGTCCTTCTCTTGCTACACTCCCAGATGTGCTTTGCGTTTGTGCAAGGTCTGCACAGCAGGGATGTTTATGCTGAGTGGGACCTTTGCACTGCAATAATGGGAGTAAAATTTGGGCAGATGTCTTCTGAACACCAAAACCCTCTTTAAATGTCAGTGAGCTGTTTTAAATCATTTCTGGAGTATACTGCATGTATTGCATGACTTGTTCCTAGATAGAGTAATTCTGCCTCAAGTCAGCCTGCAGGGAAATCTTGAAGGGCACAGTCATTCTTAGTCTTGTCCTCTGGATCTGGTTGTTTGGAGGAAAGCAAATGCAGGTCCTGTGCCACCAACACAGTATAGAGATGTACGTGCATGTGTGTTTGAAGTTCCTATCCAATGCACAGTGAAAAGTCAGAGATCATACAGCAGCTGCCCTGCCCACCTGGCACAGGAGTGAGATACCCTTTTCCTCTTGCACGCAGACCCTTCATTTCTGATTTGTGATATACTGTTGGCAGTATAGGACACATTGCAGTGTTAAACCTATCATGAGCTACAGAACGGGTCCACAAAGTTCTTCAGGCTCACTGAGCAACCCCAATTATTGGAATCAGTGACACTATTCACATGCTTACAGTTAGGCATATGCCCAAGTGTTTTGCTGGAAGTAGGCATGGGTAAAAATCATTTTCCAATATTTTCAACTTGACAACAACTTGCATAAACATCACTTTACTCAATAAAAATTAAGTGTGGAGCAAAGCAGCTTTGGTAGCACATACCACAGCAGTACTTATGTTGCAATTCTGCTATTGCAACAGGTGTTCTAGTTTGTTAAGACCGAGGGATCAATAAGTAAATTTACAGAAAAGCCAGCTGCTTAGTGGTTAGGGGTTGTTCTAATGTGTCAAGTACTACTGCTTTGGCCAAAACTGATCCTCTGAAACAGTATCTTCCAAAGCATACCAACATCAGCCTTCTTTTTCTGCAGTCTCGGACTAAAAGATAAAATAAATCTGCAAAGGGTATTCTGATACATTGGTCTCACTTAAACATCTCTTGCTCCCAAAGAATAGTAAGCCACTAAGCCCTGTAGAATCAAATATTTTCCTATTAGCTCTTCCAGTGCAAGTTATTCAGTCAACACATGCATGAAAAATCAGCCGTTGTCCAGGATGTTCTGTTTTCCATTTTTAACTCCCCTATAATTTAAAACACTTGTCTCAAAGGGGACTTGCACCCTGTTGGCCCATAGCTCCAGCAGGGAGGCAGGGAGGCGGCAAACCCCATTTCTTGCTGCCCTTGTCCTCCTGAATAGCCTGAGCTCACCAGCCTCAGCCCCGCTCGGGCTGCCCAGTACTCCCGCAGAGTACTGCTCAACTATCAGGGTCAGGTGCAGTGCCCATTAACAGCAATGGGAAGAATTTGTTCGACTTTGGTGCTAGGGTTGATCTAGGAAACAGCTTCAGTTGAATGAAATGCAAAAGTGAGGAGAGGGTGAAATTGGTGAAAAATGAATTAATTTTAAAAATTCCTCCAATAAAAGCTAATAAATGGCCTTAAGACCCCCTCAAGCCTAGCAAGTGTCAGTTTTGCACTTTAATGTAGGGCACAGTTGCGCTGCTACTTGGATTAGCAGTGTGAAGAGACAACTAAGGTCTGACCCATGCCTAGTACAGTAGCGTTCAGATTCTGAAAAGTTTATATCTTTGCCTGACAAATTCCTTCACAGGTAGTTAAAGGATGTTTTTCTGGGTATTAAGAAAAAAGCTGTAGCTGTGTTTTAAGAAAAAACTCATAGAAAAGGAAAATTCTGTCTGAGATACCTTCTCTTTGATTCCCTCATGAAGTTCAGCTATATAACACTGGATTGCAGTTAAACAGAGTTGTCTCAGCAGTAAAATGATATAACACCTTTACTTGCTTCAGTCTCCACGAGATTTTGCACTTAATAGTACAGTCACCATCTTGACACGTCATTGAATTCAATAAGTGTGTGGTCAGATTTTTTTTTGTTTTTTGATTACCAAAAAAGAATAAACTTGTCTTATTTGAAAAGCAGATTTTTTTTTCTGTAGGTAATGTGCTACAGATATTTCTATATGATTTATTCATTTCACCTACAGGGAAGACAAATTACCTGCAGTTTGGCTGCATTTCACCAAATGTGAGATGATGAGAGATGTTTTTACAGAAGCAATTTAGAGATTGAATGCCAGTTCTACAATAAAAAATTGTTTTGATGTTTAAATTTCCAGCACCAGGCTCAGGTGTATGTGCAAGCTGGATCCTTCTAAATACATTTGCATTCTTGACAGTCAGTTTCTAAGTTCAGGGTTATTATCTTCTGTTTCAGAGTCTGATGTCAAACATGTGAACTAAACCCAGGTATGCTGCCCTGAACTCTTCTCCCTTTTGTCAGATGAGCGTGATACTGCTAGAAGCTGTAATGGAAGAAAAAGCACCTTAAACTTGGGAGACATCAAGCCAAAGCAAAGAAGAACAAAACTCACTGTTAGAGGAGACCTTGGGCAGTTTAAGTGGTCTATGAAGGTCATTCAGTACCAGACAGTCTCCACCTCCTCCGAACATACCACAAGAAAAAAAGGGTGCTTTAGTGCTCCTAGTTAATGTTTCCTGCCTTAACTATTCCCCTCTTGGAGTCTCTTCCAGCTCCCAGGGCAGTGCAGCTTTACACCTCCTGCTCAGACCAGCTGTGCTTGAGAACAGCATTGCGTGGGTGCAACCCATGACCAACCTTGTATTTTTCCAATATTCAGGTGTTGTTGGTCTCCTCTTAATACAGCTGCGAGACTAGTTTAATATCCTGGAGTCAGGATGAAGAACACCAAATTCTTCGTAGCAACTGGTTCAGCTGTAAATAGGTGTCCTGATTTCAGCTGGGATAGAGTTAAATTTCTTCCTAGTGCTGTGGTTTGGGTTTAGTATGAGAAGAACATTGATAACACACTGATGTTTTCAGTTGTTGCTAAGTACCCTTCTAGTAAAGGACAGCTTCCATGATTTACCAAGCAGAGGCGGGGAGGGAGCATAGCTGGGAGAGCTGGCCCAGCTGGCCAATGGAGTATTCCACACCATGTGATGTCATGCTCAGTGTATGAATGGTAGGCGTGTTCCAGGAAGTAGTGATCGCTACTTGGTCAGCGCGGGTGTNCAGGTTAAACCACGACACTGGGTTCCAGAATTTCTTTCCCCTGGCTGTCCTGCTTCAGCAGGCAAGACTGCTGCTAATCCTGCTGCTGAGTGCTGCCTCTGTGATGAGGATGACCTCCTCATATGCAGCATTCCCTCTTTGCTTCCCACTTGCCCAGCTGAAGGACTGAGCAATAATTAGCCTGAAAGGCCTTTTCTCTTCTCCGTGCACTATGTTTCCCACGGCCTGTTTAAAACTTTCTACTGTTGTTTTTTGTCCACTGAATATGTTCCTCTGATATTATTTTGGAATGTTCAGTGGAGAAGACTCCTTACTTAGCCTACATGAGAAGGAAGTCATGACCAGCCATGGCAGATGTCAGGCAACACTCATTAGAGTGGGGTTTTCCCTTCCCTCTGGTGACTGGAAATGACTACTGCCGTGAAGAGCTGAGAGTCATCTCTGCGGGATGGCAGGCCCAAGAGGCGTGCTCTGGCAGGGGGACTGGTCCTAGGGGAGACATGATGACCTAAACTCCTGATGGAGACTCCTGCACAATGGAGAATCTGAGGAAACCAGAGGGCTTGGCTTTGATGATCTCAGGCAGCAGCAGCGAAGGGTCATAGAAGAGCAAGATGCTGGACTCAATGCTCTTTCTTCAATCATATCAGTAAAGCAAAAAGCAATGGGGCAGGAAATTCGGAATGAGCTGGATGAACAGAATGAGATCATCGACGACCTCACTAACCTGGTTGAAAATCCTCTTCCTTGAGAATATGGTGTGGCAAAACTAACCTTCCTCGAAGACAAGTGCTCAGCTCTAAGTCAAAAGACAAATTGAGAAGCTGATGGCTAGGAAAGGGCATGTGAGATTACTCATTGTGAGAGGGTGTACTCTTTATCTAGATGACTCGGTCCTTGAAGTGCTGGAAGACCTAGGATTAGATTCATCCAGATGTCTGTGGAGCAGCAGTCATGATGGTGATGATATGGTTATGACATCCGCCAGTTCAGAAGTGCAGCTTCTGCAGAGGTGCCTGGCTGACGTGTGTCACTCATGCTCTGCTATGTCAGAGCTGGTGTGTCTTTTCCTCCTGCCCTCATGCTGACTCCCCTCTAAAATTATCCTTGTTCCTCTGTACACTTCTTCCTGTATAAAATGACTTATGTTCTTGTCTCCTGTTTTAGACGAGGCAAGCCTAAGCAGCAGAGAGCAGCAGGCTTAGCTAACTGCCTGTGAAAAGTTGTCATAATTCATGCCAGGGCCATGGAGGAAATTTCTGGACATCTCTATGAACTTCATCCATTCATTTATGGATTTTATGACTGGCTGTTTGTCAGGAATGGTGAGGCTGTGCACTTAGAAACACCAGACCTCTGTAAGGCAACGTAACACCCCATCTTGTGTTTCTGCCGGTGACAATGCCAGCTCTAACCAGGGCTCGCAGGCATCAGCAGTCCCGGCAGATGAGGGACATCCGCAGTGCAGAAATGCTTATCCTGGGGTACAGCTGTGTCACCATGAAGCTGGAATGTACAGTATATGCTTTCCACAAGCATAACTCTGAGCACAGAAATGTGTAATACCATCAACAGCACCTGCCCCTCTGTGGAGCAGTTCAGCTGTTGTCATAGCTGATGAGCTAAATTTAAGGTTTGCACATGCTTGATTCTATTTACCTACCAAGGGGAGTTTACAGGGGGAAAAAACCTCCAGCTTTGGGATCTACATATATGCAGAGTTTTGAAATATTTTTTCCTCCTTTATGTTTATACTTAGGTAGATCAGACTAGTTTTTTAAAGTAAAAATCCTGGTGTGTGGTTCCCTTTATTACAATATATAATGTGACTGAAAATAAAGCTGCAAGTTTTATATGATACTATTGGTAGTATTCCCCTTAGCACTTCTTGCCTTATTCTCAGATGTATTGCCGTAATTATATTTTTCAAGACATCCAAAATTGCAAGGGAACAGGTTCAATCTTGTTGAAAGTTAAGAAATCCAATACAGCAGTTTTCACTAGATTTAATTCCTTCATTATTTCCTAAGAGTTTAAAAAATGTTATGACCACATCTTCAGAAAGATATTCAAAGCATCAGAAGCATATGCTAAATGTGGTTTGTTAATCATTCAGGGAATTGAGATACTGCATATAAGAAACATGCTTTTATCTTGAATCTGTGCCAAAAAGCCTTCTTCAAATTCTTTTCTAGCTCTGGCAAAGCATAGCAAATCATCCCACCACAGACATTTCAGGGGTATTTGAGTACTGGCAGCAACAACACAGGACTTGAAGAAGCCTTAAAGGCACAGTACCAACATTATTTTATAAATCACAATCTCCTTAGTCAAATATATGACTGTGTGTGATGCTACTGTTTGTCAGTAAGATATATACCTGTGCATTAGTAATGCAATGAAGTCATCTTTTGTGCTAAAATTAAACTTAAAGTCATGTTGCCACATTTTCATGCATCCTTCTGCGTAGTGTTATCGGAAGTGAGATTCCCCTTCATGTGTCTGAGAGTGAGTTCATTTAGGTCAGGTGATATATTCCAGGAGTCTTTTCATGCAGAGATAAACTTTAAATTATCACCTATCTTTAAGTATCATGAGACGTGAAGTCCAAAAAATGAGCAACTGAAACTGCCGCATTTGACAGATCAAGCAAGAAAAACTCTCCGTCACTCATAAACTGAGTTACCAGAGAGGGAGCAGTTACTTCCAAAAACTAAAAAAGAAAGGATACAGGGAGGCAGATATATCTGTCCAATGCTTTATGAAAACAAATCTTTGCAACCAGCTAAACCCTGCCCTGGGGTTATAGTAAACAAGCAATGATAAGGACAGTACCATGCTGACTAGCCAGTGTACCGGAGCAGGTATTGTATATCAACAGCCTGGTAGTGTCAAAGCCAAGTTAGAGTAGCAGGAATTTAGCACTTCACAAAGTCGTGACCCCCCAAAAGGCCATGGTGTGTGTCAGGAGTGTGTTACGGTGGATTCTGAGCAGGGAGGGGGAGGTGGCAGCCTCCCATGTGCATCGGGACCATTCTCTGCTTGGCGTCAGAGATACCATTTGTGCTGTGATAATATTTTATGGGTTCACAGGCCTTTTCTTTTTTGAGCTGAGTAACCAGATGTCTTCTCTTTCACCTGGTTTAGAGACGCTTAAGAGGAGCTTTTACTTCAGCGCTTAGAAAATCTCATGTACATGTTTATCTGATACAGACAACCACCTTTGGTTTGCTGTAAGTAAAGATCTGCATTGTTTTCTGGCTTATACAAACCAGCACAATCGCTTATCACTCTCTAGAGTGATTTACTCCTTAACACAAGTTACGTGATAAGTCATAGTAATATTCCCATTAATGCGCAGGGGAGTTCCTGTTGAACCTGGCGTGAGTGCAGCTGAGATGTTAGCTGAATTAATGAGTATAGCTGTGGCTCTGCACATGACACTCTGGATTTCTGCAAGTGAGGCTTTGGTAGGACATTTTAAGTTACCTGCCCAGATGTTTAGGTTCTTTGAATTACTTAGATGTATTACAATTGCACTTGAGAGAGAAAGTTTACATACATTTGATGACTAGTGGGTATTTGGCAACAATATATAGTGTATCAGGGTCCAGCATGAGGTTTCCAAAAGACTGTCTTCAGTCATGTATTACTAATGCTTTTGTAGCCATCATAGGGAAATGATTTAAGACAGGCAGGTGTGAATGGCAGAAGAGCCATGTGCGAGCTATGATCAGTTACGCTAAACCCAAACTTTTCTTATTCCTACAAAACCTTTTTGCTTTTTAAAATCTTATTTGCAGTCACAAGTTTCATGTGATTTTATTAATATTACACAAGATCAAAAAAACAGGTTAAATAATTTAAGTAATGCTAATGTTGATAGTTAAATAAGATACTGACAAGTTTCTCAGTTTAGTCCTTTTCATGCATTTTGCTGTTTGAGATGGTATGAAAGTATCGTGTTTGTCTTCAACAGTTAAAGGCAATGGTCATTAAAGATGTTAGCTATCAACTAGAATTCAGCACTTGGTGCCAGATAAATACTGATAGCAAAGTGTTCCTTTCCATTGCCTTTTTTGCTCCCTCTCTCTCCTGGAGCATCATGTTCCCACTTACCACTCTCATTTTTCTCTTTCATAGTCTTCAGAATTGTACTGTGTGTACCAGATATGGAAAACCAAAGCATTAATCAGTCACATTAATCCATGCAATCTCATGCATCTGTTATATGAGAAGGTAAACAGGTCCCAAGACACAACTGAGAACTTCTCCACAAGAGCTATGCTGAAAATGCATAGCAAGAAAAACATGGCTTAGCATTAAACAGTTATGCCTCTAGACTGTTGACTGCAGCATAACCTCTTGTTTGGTTCTGCTGTGTGTCTGGACCAGCAAGTGAGGGAATACACTTAATATTTCACTTCTCATGAGAGAGGATCTCAGTTCCTGGTAGGGGAGGAGGCACAATGCTCTCCATTGAGTCTTCTACGGCATTTCTGCAAAGTGCCCACAAGCACAGCCTACTCCCTTGGGGCAGACATTACCACCCCCAGCAGGGCTCCCCCCTGCAGCCTGCAAAAAGACATGACAGCCAGAGAATGAACTTCATTCTACCTTGAAGCTAAGCAACCAGGAGGGAAGCACAGAGAAGAGCAGGACTGAAATAACCAATGTCCAAAAAAGCACACTGCAAATTTACTACTGCGAAAATGTCAGGATTCAGGATTTCGTGGAGTCTTTGTCCAAGCACAGCTCTGGTTCAGTAGAAACAGTGGTCTGAACTGTGCAGCTCGATTGCTAATGGTGCGTGGCATTATACTGTAGAAGAAATACAGTAATAGAATGGAGGAAGGGAGAAGACGACAGAAAAAGCCAGGCTAATACACTGTAAAGCCCCTAGGAGACTTAAATCAGTCAAGGACTCTCACTGGTGTCAATGTAAATCTCTCCTCATCTAGAAAGCAGATAAATGGCAGAAAGCAGTGAAGTAAAAAGGAATTTCCTTCAGTGAAATTTAACCAAATAAAATCAGTCCCGCATTTTTCCTTTTTATTTATAAAAGGCAACTTTTTGTGTTGTCTTGGCATGTTTTGAATTCCTAATGCATTTTTGTTTAATGCTGCTGAGATTGGAATTCTTTTGCCCCAAAATGTGGAGCGTGTGGGACACCGGTGTTTGGTCAGGGCCACATTAACTAACTCTTGTCAAAAAGAGGTTTATTGAATTTCCACTTTATTGCTTCACTTGGGATGTGAAGCTTGACTGACCAAACCCTTCACCTCATGTGACCTAGATAGGATGTGGATAGTCCTTGCATTATCACGCATTTAGAGAAAGAATTTTTAGTAAAAGCAGTCCAAAGACCATATTTACCTGCTGTAGCTGCTCTGAGTATTTTGCTGTTCCCTGTGAATAAAAGTTAGTGTTATTTATCCCTATAACATCTCTGAGGTGACTCTTAATTTATATGGGTATGATCTTTCTTTGGTTAGCAAAGTAAATTTGGCTTAAAATAGGAACACAGAACTATTACCATGAGCTTCATATAAAATCCAGTTCTGAAAAAGGCTTTCTAACCAAAGGCAGGCTATGCTGGCAGCTGTGTAATTGCAAAAATAAACTTAGTCTGTGCCTGAAAAAAAGAATTAACAATTAAGACAATTCCTGTAATATAAACAAAATATAAACCAAAATAACAAGACTGCTTTGAAGAAATTAATCCTTAGCAAGAGTTATGAGCATCCCCTATTGTTGCACAGTCTAGCACTGTAAAATCAGGATTTGCTCTTAGTTTTCCATAAACTTTCCACCGATCATCTTGCAGGTTTTGCATATTTAATATTTGTAGCTGTGAGAGGCAATTTGAAAGTGTTCTTTACAAACTGAAGGCTAAACTTCCAGAGAAGTTTTTTTTTCTGAAAAGCAGTGGAAAAAATAGTAGCTCAGGAATACCTACAATGTAACAAAGTCATAAAGAATAGATAGCATGAAATTTTCAAAATTATGACTTGTGAGAACTGATAACCGTGACAGACTTTTAAGTACAGGTTTTGACACTGTCTGACATAATATCCCAAAGCCAGCCTAGAGAGGGATGGTCTGCACAGAAGTGGAGGTAAGTGCAGAAGTACTTGGGCAATCATAACCAAAATGGAGTGTTGGGGGAGAGAAAATAATTGCTAAATGAAAGGAAGGATCAAGTGGGATTTCAGAGATCTGTGTTGGCTTTGCTACTGTTAAGAGTTTAATGTATGATTTTAATGATGGAATGGGGCATACATCGAGTAGGTTTTCTGGAATTGCAATTTGGGAGGTCCTGACAAGCATACTCTCTAGTTTTGTGTGCTGAATTTTAAGAAATATGTGGACTAATACAGGAATCTAATGGGGAGAAACATGAATCATCTAAAAAATTTGAAAACCGGAAAATGAATGACACATTTGGATTAGTTTAATCTGGAGAGGAGACTGATAGTAAACTTCAAATGCTGAAGGGATATTTAGGCTAGAAGAAAAACTTTTAGTGGAAGGTTAGAATATGAAGGATATGAAACCTGTATCATTGACAGGTCTTTAAGGAGCATGTCAGATACCAATTAGGAATGCAATTATTATAGCTGGTGCTGCTGTAAGCAGAAGACTTCAGATGCTCCCTTTTTTATGATTTTTTGAAAGCAATGGGTTTTTTGTAAACATTTTAATGTAGAGTGACTTTAGGGAAGGAAACTTTTTTTTTAATATATTGTAGGCATATTTGCATTTTTGTTTGCAATAACTGGGACTTGACTCCAGACAAATTCATAGATTCATAAATAGTTTGAGAAATCGGTGAAGGACTTGTACAAAAACATGACTTCCATTGCAGTTGGTGTTGTGTCCTGTAGCATCAGGGCCAAAAAGCTGATGCACTCCCATCTCATGCAATAGTATTATGGCTGCCACTTTAATTTTTATGGCCCCTTCTGAAAACTGTAGTTAAGTCATAGGACCTAACTAGGCATGAATCCTGCTGGGCCGACAGCCATGCCTTGCAAGTTTGTGTAAGACAAAGGACGCAGGCAGGATGCCACAGCCAGCTAGAAGAGATTAGAAAGCACATGAGCTCCTGCATGTGTCAGTTCTTCCAGGACCACACGTACTCTGCATGTATGTGAATAAAACTCTTCTTGGCTGTTTTATGTTTAGTCTTCAAAGTGTGTGCTTTGGGGGTGAAGGTGGAACAGGAATTATTAGAAAGCATTGCTTCCATTGTCCTTTTCACAAAATATACCATAAAATCCAGAGAAAACTGGACAGCAACTTTCTTTATATTTCTCACTTTTTCTTCTCTCAGTCCTTGTAACATGATGGGCTTAATGGCGTGGAAAGTGATGGAACAGCAAGATGACAACACTCAGTCCAAATCAAAGAGCAGAGAAGTTACTGCATCCATTAGACCACACGGTTCAGATGGTAGGCTCTGAGCAAATCTTGACCTCGCTGGAGTAATTTGCAAATCTCTCCTTAATGAGGCCAAGAATTTATCCCTCTTAAGTGCAACTGCTTGAATATTTTATAAAGGAGTTTCAGTTGAGGACACAAACTCTGTGTCACCTTGCAGCAACTGAATTGCTACTTCTTACTGCATATGTTATAAATGCAAATATTTTTAGATAAAGAGAAGCAGCAACAACAGGCATGGTCCCTGGCTGAAATAAACTGTTATGATTTTATTGATATTCAAAGGGTCAGCATCATTTTATTCTGCCTAGCTGAAAATGCTTATCACTGCTGTGTGGGTGCAAAAGGAATTGCTTGTGTCAAAATTTCAGCTTAAGTGGTCTTAACTGATTCATAAGGCTCCCTTCAGAAGGTAACAGTAACTGTAACTGTTAACTTTCTGTATGTGCATACCTATATATGTCTATAAAAATCTATAGATGCACCAGCCTGTGCACAGTACCCATCAGCAGCATGACTGCTGCCGGCTGCAGAGTTCTGAAGTCTCTGCCTACATGTCGCTTCATGGAAATCATGTTAGAATGATGTTCTAAAGATCACCTTATTCTCATTTTAAACTTACTATAAGTAGTGATAAAAATAATATGGTTAAGAAAAAAAAATACTCTACTGTTATTCACCATCTTTATCGTGTTTATTTTACACTCTTAAAATGAGCAGCAAGGTGTTACTCTACAGAAATATGCTATATATTAACAAGCTGCTTGATTTTTAGAGCCATCTGCATTTCAATTAAGAACTCATGAAAGATCACATTAAAGCCCTTTGTTGTCCATGATGGCCAATATATTTTGACCTGATTCACTTTCTATCTTTTAAGAAGATTATTCTCTAGTCACAAGTAAAGCAAACCTACGATTTTTTTAAGTACAAGGCAGCTTTGTTTTAATGTCTGTCAGTGTGGCTGACAAAGCAGATCACTATATTTGATTTGAAATGCTTAAAACTCTAAATAAACATGGGAAGTAAAGGTACTATATAAATAATGACAAATTATTTCTATTGAGTATTAAACAAGATATGTAAATAGAACATTTTCAAATGTTTAAAAAACATTTGGAACGCAATATTTGAATAACACGAGCAGTTGAAAAGCATAAAGAGAACATGATCCTAACTTCACCTTTTCTCCTGCACTTATTTCTCACTGAGGCTGCAGTGCACAGAAACCACGCATGTAGCATTTGCATGGAGGAGGGCACTGGCTGCTCCCTGACACATGCAGAAGAGAAGCGTTGTCCGAGTGGCACTATCTACACTTGGCCCAGGATACTCACCCAAGGGATAAATTAAGTGTCTTCGAGGGAGAGGAGAGAGGTCCCCAGCTGGCTTCCAGGCCTGGGCAGATATGACATGTTGCTGTCAAGTGCCCTCACAAAGGAGTGCCCCTTTTTTTCTTCCCAAATCTCTGCCATCCTTTATCCTGTTCCAGATGTCCTTTCACAGCTGCCCAGTCCCACCTGATTCATGTTTGTAATACTCTCAATTAAAAAATTAGTAATTAAAATGAAGCCCCCTTTGCCCATATTACTCCCAACCTTTACACTGCTCCATCTGCCCATTCCCAGTCCCCTTCTTCTTTTTAAAAGGCTCATTAGCATGTGATCTTGTCTCTGCCAGGATTCCTCAGTGCCATCTGCTCCCTTCCTAGATGATCAGTCCCACCCAGATCACTGTTTACCATATTCAAAAATCCAACACATTTTCTAAGCATTGGTTTTGGAGGATGCTTTTGAGATTCTTTACCAAAGTCAACTCCTATCAGCCTCTTCTCACATTGTCAAAGCCATAGAAATGACACTGGTGCTTAGATGGTCTGATGTACTCCCAGACCTGTGGGGCCTTTGTGGCAACAGCATATTGGTGTCCCTCAGGCTATACAACCACATGCTGTGCTATCATTTGTTTAAGGCATTTAGCTTCTCTTGCAATGACCAAAGACTAAAGTAACACCTTCCCAAACTCAACATCCTCTTTGTGGAAAAACTTTGGGTCTATCTTAATTCTTCCAACGTAAAAATACTAAGTTCACGTTATATTGCTTGGAAGAGTTTTCAAAACATACCTTTTTCTTACATTTTCGCTGTTTGTCCTCCCAGTTATTTTCATGCATGTTATGTTTGTAAAGAGGAGCAGTAAGCAGTACAATGCTGAAAAATTCATTTGGGAAACTAGCAATAGTGTATTGCCTCTGTTTATCAGAGAAAATAGAATCATAGAATCATAGAATCATAGAATCACTAAGGTTGGAAAAGACCTCTAAGGTCATCGAGTCCAACCATCAACCCAACACCACCATGCCCACTAAACCATGTCCCTAAGCGCCTCATCTACACGTCTTTTAAATACCTCCAGGGATGGTGACTCCACCACTTCCCTGGGCAGCCTGTTCCAAGGCCTGACCACTCTTTCAGTAAAGAATTTTTTCCTAATGTCCAATCTAAACCTCCCTTGGCACAATTTGAGGCCGTTTCCTCTTGTTCTATCACTTGTTACGTGGGAGAAGAGACCAGCTCCCACCTCGCTACAGCCTCCCTTCAGGTAGTTGTAGAGCGCGATGAGGTCTCCCCTCAGCTTCCTCTTCTCCAGACTAAACAACCCCAGTTCCCTCAGCCGCTCCTCA
>VZTQ01010438.1:0-139337 GCA_013400755.1 Pelecanoides urinatrix | reverse complement strand
CCAATAAAGGATGGACATTCTCCTTGGCTCTCCTTTTGTCATTAATATACTTGTAAAAGCATTTTTTGTTGTCTCTCACAACAGTGGCCAGGTTGCGTTCTACCTGGGCTTTTGCCTTTCTAATTTCCTCTCTGCACGACGTAACGAGATCCCTGTACTCATCCTGAGTAGCCTGCCCTTTTTTCCAAAGGTGATAAACTCTCCTTTTCTTCTTGAGTCCCAGCGAGAGTTCTCTGTTCAACCAGGCCGGTCGTCTTCCCCGCCTGTTCTTGTTTCGGCACATGGGGACGGCCCGCTCCTGTGCCTTTAAGGTCTCCTCCTTGAAGAACGTCCAGCCTTCCTGGACCCCTTTGCCCTTCAGGACTGTCTCCCAAGGGACCCTCTCGACCAGTGTCCTGAGCAGGCCAAAGTCCGCCCTCCGGAAGTCCATGGTAGCGGTTTTGCTGGCCTCTCTCCCTACAATACATTGTAGGGAGAACTGTCTCAGCCTCTTCCCTGACATTTGAGCCCAGAACCCAGGTGGGTGACCTGTAATACTCCTACTGCTCTTCACTGAAGTGAAATGGGACCTGCTGTAATTTTCCATGCCCACCTGCCTTACCAGGAATGATCCGAGTCCTCTCTTTAGTAACTTTTTGAAGTCAAAAAATGCCTGGACAGAACATTGAGATCCAGGAGATTCATGCCCCAACATCTTCACAGAACAGCAGTGGGTGAATGTCCTCCCGTGGAGCCCACCACAGGCTCCTTGCTCCATACGGGGCTGCACTAACTCTGCTTTAGATGGCAGTTGGATCAGAGCAGGAAAAATCCAGGAACAGGAGCATTGTAAACCTGTTTTTCTAGGCTTATACAGCCATACACTTTACACAGGGCAGTGGCTTTCAGTACTGGGCATCAGAGTTTGCCCTTTTTAAGATCCAACTCTGCAGTACTGGAAGAAGGTTTTGCTCCAAAGCATGTAAAATGGGCTACTGAATTTGAAACCAATGAGTACAAACATCTACAAAGACTTAAAAAACCCCTGATCAACTAAGTTTTACTTACATTTTTGTATGACTCATTGCTGGCTGTGAAACCTGTCACTGTAAATGTGGCATGTCTTTAAACTTGAAAATATGTTCATTCTCCTCAGTGGAGGTTACCCTTGATGGGATCTGAGAGCGAGGCAGGGAGAGCTTGTTCCCTGTGATTCTTACACATTCAAACCATCAATGTGTAAATATTTTCAGGAATCATGGAAACTCAGAAAGCAGATTTTTTACTTGATATTTGAGCATCTTCAATACAGCAGTGTTTGGACAATATAGAAAAGGTTGTGATGCTATCTGCAAAGTGCAGTCATTGTATTTGTGTCACAGCTGCAACTACTTTTAGCATTAATGAAAGCTAACAGCTGAACTCAATTAATATTGCCCCCTCTCTTACCCAGCTGGACTTAGTATATATATATTTCTTAGAAGTACTTTTTGAACCCTCCCTTATACTACTATGATTTCCTTGCTGTCCTTTTCCTCCAATTTCATTGAAATTGATCTAAAAAGAAAAAAAGATAAAGAGGAAAACATCTATTATGCTTTCAGAGAAAGAATTTACAGCCGTGCTCCCCCATACAAATCAAAACCTCCCACTTTTTTCTCTAGTTATTTATTGTTCATTACAAAAGAAATAGTAAGACTATAGATTCATACAACATTTTTGTGAACATCACTATTTGACAAACAGGATCTTAGAAAATATAAGCGTGTACGTCAGCTAGAATAGTTCAGACATCAGATATACCCAAGTATATATGCTAGCTTCTTTAGCCCAGCTGTATATATCTGAAGCTTCTCTGTGAAGCTAGAAAAGATAGGACAATACATTAAGCCCCAGAAAATCACTTACTGTGAAACCAATTATTCCAGGTAGGAATATATTCACTTTCAAAAACATCCAAAGGACAATCTGAAGTGCTTTATTTTGGAATTAACTTACCATACTGGGCTTTCCAGAGTCAGTTGGAAGACATCTAGTATGATGTTTTATCTGACTGATGACCCTGCCTGAGCTCCCAAGCAAATCAACGGGGAGACTGGGTAAGGCTGAGTTTCCAGTGAGATTTTTCTAACATGCAAGCTATGCTGCAGTTTTTGTACCTGAGAGAAGCCCTCAGATCTGAAAGAGCCTGGAAGTCATCATTTAAAGAGCCAAGCTGTTTGCTTATTGCCACAGCCCTTCATCAGTTTTCACTGCAACAAAAAAATGAAAAAATGGGCAGGCTGCAATACCATCGTATCGGAGAGACTTGGCACACAAACACCTTCCCTTGCTTTCTCTTAGACTACTGCAAAAATAAGAGAAACCATAGCTGATGATGGAATTGTAACCTACCTTTCCACTTATTCCCACCTTTAAAATCACTTTTGCAAAAGTTCGCAAAACACTGCAAGGCTGCTCATGCTGGGATAGGCCCCCCGGGAATGCACTTTGGCAAAATTTCACTGTGCTTCAGCCACTGGTGAGCCTCTCTTCCTTGCTGCCCTGGCAGCAAAACCTAGGCAGTAAATTCTTTGTGTAGTGGCCCTGCCTGCTGAGAGACTAGCACACCATGCCTTGTTCCTGTCTCTGGATGCTCTTTTGATTCAAATAAACAAGGTCACTTTAGGGGATAATGTCTCTTTGGGCAAGGTATGCTTTCTTTTCCAAACAAAACTTCCCACCTAGTTCTCTAACAGAGAAGGTCAACGTTTCTGCATTACTGAGAATGGTACCAGAACCACTTATATTGCAAACAGATGTGTATATTACCATCTTTATAGTTAAGCAAGAATTAATGTAACATCAGGAAGTACCTAAACTTGCTCTAATTGCTCAGAAACCTTAATGAATTTCTACCATAAAGAAAAAAAAAACAACCAAACCATATCAGTGTTATGCACTGGTTTGGATGGTAGATTTTCAACATAAACGAGACTGCAATTTTAGTATTATAAAAATAAAAATCAGATACAAAGGAACCCATCCTCATTGCATAGCTTCTCCAATGTTCTTTGAACACATACATTCCATAGATAACCAGATTATAGGCACATATAATTTAGGCACATATTACAAAAGTTACGTAATTCCAGTTCTTAAACTGAATATAAACTTAGAGGAGTGATTTCAGCACATAAGCAAGATTTCAGTAATAAGGGAAAACACTGAGTTAAAAATGTGAGTCTGAGTGACCACATAAGTATGTCTGGATATTGATATGTGATCTTGGCTCAGCAACTAACTTTGGTTCACTGAGCTGTTTTTTCTCACCTTGCATTTAATACTGATCATTAATAACATGCACATACTATGTAGCTTTCAGTAATGTAACTTCGTCTACCTCAAAGGTTCGCTAGCAAGTGATAGACTTCTAGAGTTCCTTTTTAGGTCTTTTAAGTGTTTACTACAGAACTGAGTTTTCTGGTTTGGGTTAGTACCTTCTTCTCGTACTCTGCCTCCACAATATACATTTGGATTATGAATGTGATGTAGTATCATCCACGTCAGCAGCTTGTCGTAACGATCTATTATTCTCAGTCATTATCCCCAGTCACAGCACGTTTCACATCTGCAAAAGGTCACTGTGCTGCATCTTCTCCTTGGTGAACTTTAATTGGTAGCATAGCTGCAAAAGTGGAAAGTTCAGGTAGGAAGCCCTGTGGTATATCCCCAAATCAATGGTCACTGCTTCCTGTTCGTCTGCACTGAGCTGTGCTATGCTGCTGGCAGTCACTTTTTTGCAGTATAATTGGATTTATTAACCTGTTGCCATGAACAGGTTTGGATTTTAATTGTGAATTTGCTCCTTTAGGCCAGCTGGGCATTATCATCACAATAACCATCACCATCACCATCACCAGCACCATCATCATCATCATTAATGTTTTTACCCCATATGAGTTGAGGCAATTGCCCTTGTCTTAGACTTGGCCGCAGTAGCCAGTGTCAGCTGGGTCACATTTATTCATGAATGCTGCCACCTACTATGGTTTCTGGGTTGTTCTGGAAACTACAAGTTGGAGCTTGCATCCCAGCACATCACTATGAAAGTGTTACTACCTAGAATTGTTACAGGACTAAAGGAAGGGGTAAGCTAGAGTCAGTAAAAGCAAGTCATTAAAAAGTGATGTAGGAATTGCTTGTATATGAAACAATTTCTAACAAGTGTTATCTGAGCTGCTTGACCTAACTACTTCATATTTAGGTTAAATACCAGCATGATTGCTAAAATTTAAAAATTAAGAGTTCCTCTTCCTGTTAGTTATGACAGACTAAAATATTTTTTATGATTATTTTGCAGACATTTATAGGTAGTGATGCTGCATAAAAAGATCTTTTGAAGAAACATGAAGCTATACAACATGACAGCATTGTTAATTACAAACCATTCCTCTCATAATGCTGGGCCTGTGTAATCTATGCTAAACACAAATGATCAGTGCAAAGTAGTTTCATCAGGGTGAAAAGAAGAGGAAGTGATAGAAGTAATTAAAAAAGGAGTGAATTCTTTTGAAAAGACAGGGAACTGACATTCAAAGGATATGAAGTACAATGAGAGAGAGGTAGTAACTGCATAAAATCCTTACGTGCTTGCCACCTCCCCACTATGGTGACTAACTGTACCACAATTTACTGTGCAGCCTTGAAATGAAGGATAAATTGAATTCATCGCCTTCCCGGTGCTGTCATAATCATTCTTTGGTGTTTCAAAGCAAGGGAGGAAAGTGATTCATCAGAAAGCTGCTCAGAATGCTGTGGGAGTCCATAAATACCTTCCTTGACCATAGAGGCAGTATTATCAAAATATATAAAAGCATCAATATTACAGATGTACTCAATAAAAGAAAAATGCATTTTGGGAAATACATTTAAGACTTTGACATGCTTGGTTGATACTCAAACAGCAAACATCCAATATTTAGGTGCAATGGGGCTCAGTGTGTAGACAGCATATTTTGTGGTAAGCCCTTCTGAATGCTTTTTAAGAGACTTTATGTTGAATGGTAGACTGTGATTTATTTTCAGGAAAAAAAAAAAATTGACTCTTCCACAAAGTTTTAATGGGCATATCTTCATGATATTTTTTTAATTCCATATTCATCTGAAAGTATGTTCAATGTACTTGAAAATCCCTAGACTGAACATAGTGGAGACTAGAGTGTCTCTGTTCACCCACAGAAGATGCACAACAAATTGACATTTCATGACGTGTTGCCTTGTCACTGCTCCTTGGCCTCTCTCAGCAAGACCCTTTCTAGAATGGATGGATAATTCAGTATCTATAACCACCACACTGTGCAGGCAGCTATCAGGACATGGTAATTGCCTCTGATAATTTCACCAGATTCAGGTGGGTTTTGAGCAAAACCACCAGTATAACATATGTGCTAAAGTGAATATTGCTGCACAGAGCAGTGGAGCAGAACATACTCCTAAATGTAGAAATGAGAAGGATGATTTTTTTTTTTTTTTGCTAAAGCTGGGTCTCCCAAACCTGCATTTGGGTTTGCTGATAAGAGTTAGCTCACAGTTATGTACTTAAATGTAGCAATTCCTACTCATCTGAATTTGTGAACAAAGGCAGGTGACTTAGAGCTGTTATTGTATGAGGGTTGTTTTCTAGGAAAGGAGCAGACGTTGATAATGCAGCGGGTGGTGACGTTGCAATAATGTTGGGTATGGATGTGATGTTAGCAAGGGCAGTAAAAGCTCAAGTAAGAATCAAGAATTTAGCGAAATCAACAATTTAGTTGAACTAAAGTGAGTCTAGCCTTAAATATTCATCCAAACAAGACAAAGTGCCTAGAGTACTACCCCAGGTCTTTCCATGAACTTGGCCACAAGCACAATCCTTGCACTCAAAGAGAAAATGGCTGGTTGGGGAAAGTGAAATCCTGGTTTCTGCAAAGGCTCGGCAACAATCAGGTCAAAACCCACTGATTTTCAAAAAGACACATGGTGTTCTCAGGACACATAGTACAGAAATACAGTATTTTACACATATTTAGGCTTCTCAACCTCAGTCAAGCACTATTTAAAAGCAAAGAGACAGCATTAAAATTTCAGGGCATTGGCTTTCTCAGGCTGACTAGGGGTAAAACATTAACACCAGTTTAGTCAGCTGGCCATCTCAGAGAGTCACTTAAGATGAAGAAGAAGTAGCAAAACTAAACAACAATATGTGCCTCTTGTTTTGCCTCATCTGTGGTTGGAAGTGAAAGGAGCATTGAGATGAGAGGATGTTTATTTCATTATTTATTTAAAAGCAGGAGGATTTTGTCACCAGATGCTCTGTGCTGCCTTTGTGTTGGCCTTTGTTTTTTTCCCTGGCTTGGAATTGCTTGCCCTCATATGGAGGAAAGTCAATTTACCTATTTTCCTATTTTAATAAAGAATCTGCATGGATCTTTCCCACAGAGACACAGGAGTCAGAAGTATTAAGAAACCATTCAAACAAGAAAACTTGCTTAAAAAAGCACAGTATTTGCAGAATCATAATCAGGTTCACATTCATTAAATAAAAAGTTCTGTTTCTTATTAATTTGACCATTTTCAACCCAACAGCAACTCTTCAACTGTTGTGGCAAGGTTTTGCTGTTTTCCAGAGCACAGAAGTCATTATCTGGTCATGTGTGGAATCACGGCTGCGTCTGCCCTCCCATGCCAATTGTAAAGCCTGTCATTAGAAGCAGCAGCATGTAGCTGAGGTTTCCACTGGACCCATATAAAGGGGTGAAAAGCAGCAAGCTCCTGGGAAAAACAGAAAACTTGGCAGGCATGCCTGAGATAATTGTTGTTTTCATGGTTTTTCTGGTGTAGCCTGAAGCAGGAAGAAACAGAAACACCACCAAAAAAAGTGCATAGCTACTCCATTTCCAACCTAGTTTCATAATCTCAAGAAGTTTGGATAGGTTCCAAAGAATCACCAGAAAGTTCAGATGCTTATCTCAACAGCACCTCGGACACTTTTAAGGCTTACCCAGCAGAACGATTCCTGTGTAAATCAGACTAGCTGCTGAAAAGCCAGGTCTGGAGAGATTTTTGAGCTCTCCGTTCCCAATGAAAATACAATTCAGCAACATTGTGTAGAATTAAAGTTTGTGTTTATCTGAAAAAGGACCCTGAGTACTATAGCATTCTTTCTATTTGCATTCCACATAAATATTAGTTATTTATATATTAATATCTTCAAAGCACTTTTTAAGTATTAGGTGATTTCTCTTTTAGCATATATCATTTAAAAAATCCTGGCACATTATCGAGCCTGCCTGTTTCCTGGGAGAATTAGGTTGTACATGAACAGGCATGCATAGTGAACCCATGTGTGATGTGCCCATGAGAAATCTTCAGCAAAAATAGGTTTCTGAAGCGGTGCTGTTGACTTACAAAGGAAGGCTGCAGTCCAGCAAGCAGTGGGACGGATGGCTGTACTGCACAAGATGGAGCTCCTTGTTTGAACAATATTAGGGTTGTACTTATGTGTCTGCAGAATCAAGGCCCAGATACAGTTGCTAAAGAGTGAGATTTTAGCATGAATGGGAAATCAGTAGCTCTTCAAACAGGTTTGAAATAAAAGCCTCACTATCTCACTCTGTTTTCCAGGCTTGACATTTATTAAAGCGTAATAAATGTTTACAGGGATAAGGGAAAGGGTGAGCACTTTGACTTCCCACTTTGATTTTTATGACAGAAATTTAATTGGATGAAAATTCTGCCTCATTCACAGTATTGAAAATAACTCAACAAATTCAGAGTTGTCTTTTTTTTTAGTAATTAGGGCAACTAGCCAAGCCCCATAACCATTATGAAGGGCAAGTATATTGTTCTTAGAGAATCCCTAAGACTTTTACAAAACCTCTAAGTTCTTAAAAACTGCTTCTGCTTGTGCTGGGAAGTGACATTGCCCATGCAGAGCAAAGATGTGACTGCAGCGGGGTCAGACCCATGTGTGGTAGCTGGAGACCACGCCAGCAGCCAGCTGTGGAAGGCAATGGGGTGCTGACGCTCAGATCCAGCATCAGAGCTGGAGGGCCATTACTCTGGGCAGCTTTCTCAACAGTCACAGGGTGAGGGGCTCTAGCAGTGTCCAAGTTCAGGCATTCAGGGAATGTGTAACTTGGGTTTGGCACCTTGTAACGGTGGCGGGTGCCCTGGGAAGGAGCCTTGCTGAAGGATAGCTCCCCACCTCTTCCTTCTCCCACCTGAGATGCTAAGGCTTGTTGACAATTCACATGGTCTTAACTAGCAAAGATGGTCAGTTAGCGACTCAGGTGTGAGTTTGTCGGTCTTCCCTGTGACATTGCCTTCATGGCTGTCATCTAGCAGCTTTTGTTCTAGCTGTATGGGAACCGGGCATCCAATATTTTAAGCCAGCATGTGCTGTACTTGTTGCCTCCTTCAGACAGCTAACCCAGTCTCTTAACTTTCCTGCCACTGAAGGTATACAGCTTGTGAAATTATCATCACTAGCCATACAACCTCATTGTTCCCTCCTGCAAATGAACAAAAAAACCCAAAACACTTCTTGAAAATAAACAGGGGGGAAGGCAAAGCCATTTGGCATCAAACCATGGCAAGAACGGCTGGTCAGACGTTCCTCTCTGTGAGTTCACAGCATGGGGCTGGAGCTCAAACAGTAGAAACATTAAACTGCTGCTGCAATCTGTACCTGGCAATGAAACAGAATGGCCAGTTCATGGCAAGGAAGGGTTGAAGTCTCTCCCCTAGCTTTGAAGAAAGACCACAGAGTAAATGCCTCAAGTAAAGGCTTTTCCAAATTAGCAGAATTTACCTTCTATGAGAAATCAGTGGAGTATGCTGTGCGATGCTGCTGACTGAATCTTTCTAAGAAAGTTAAAAGGAAGGACCTCACAGGAAAAGAGCTACTGATAAAAGAAAGACTTTCCTTCTAACATCAGCCATGTGATTTTCCTGTGGAGTGCTATGCAGAACTTCCACTTTTAGGATAATGATTGTAAAATGTGGCTCGTTTATAGTTTGTTTTTTCAGTTTTGGCTGAGAACTCCTCGGCTGTGATTAAGCTTTACTTTTTGGAAGTGCATTTTTAAACTTTCTGTTCAGTGAATTGCAGCTTGCTGATTTGCAGGTTTGCTTTTGAGCTTTCTTCTAGATTGTGCAAGTCCTGATGGCAGTGATGTCTTTTGCTCTTGTCCATGTACATCGGTAGACACTATGGCTTTCCCCATACTCTGCATCACTTGGACACATGCTTGTATCTCCCCTGACTGCAGCCTCTTGCATCAGTTATGAAATTCTTGGAATGAATTTATACTGGAAAAAGCCTGTCTCCTGACTGCATGCACAAGTTTTAACATGCTGGCACTCTGAATCAAGAGGCCTACATTATGTTACGGTGTTATAGCTACAAAATAGTGATATAGCCCATATACTTAACCTTTGAATGCTGTGTTTGTGAGGGATTTGGAGATGTAAGATTACACCTTCTAAATCTGTGCTACTTGATTGATCTTCAAATGTGTGGGAAAAGTTAGCTTAATAAAGAACCTGCCAAGTAAGAATTTTTTTTTATTTACTTACTTTGATCTCCCTGTCCTATACAGCGGGGGAAGTAGAACCTGACTTATAAATCCATTTCCTATTCCTAAAAGCTTTCTTGAATCTTCTGAAGTTGTTAGCTCTAAGCATGGCTTCTTGCAATATTTCATCCTACTCAGATCTTCTGCAGATTATAAGTACGTTTACGGGTTTAAACACTTTCCAAATGCCTGTATAGAGTTAGACAGAGTCTCTTAATGTGAGCTGTGCTGAAAAATGTCCATCAAGCCATTTGAAAAACCGTATCTATCTTGTTCTAAAAATAGTCTCAATTTTAAAAAAGGTGTTTTGGCAACTTGATAACTAGTAATTCATGTGACTCAAAGGAAGTAGAGAGTAAAAGAGAGAAAACCAAAGGACAGCACATATATCTTCAGCTACACACTCACAAAATGAAGGGCCTGGAACTGATAATAATGATACAGCCATTTACCATAGGCAGTATGAGCATTTTTGTGGTCTTTTTCTTGCTTTTTTTTACAACATTACCAACTATTTCAGTCAATTGCACAGAAATGCGGTTCCGAGTGAGTTCTGAACTCTTCTAATGAGTCTGTGAGGTTCCCAGTACTCAAATGAAGTAGAATAATTTCATCATTTCACCAGTAGACATACAGATGAAAACTGGAGGTTCTTATTACATCACTGCACTGAGCTTTTCTTACAACCCCTCCGCCTCCCAATCTGGCCAGTTTTAAAACCATGTTATCCTTTGCATATATGCTGTAGTTAAGGCTATTTTAATAGAGCCAGTGTTACCTAGTGGAATTAATTTGCTCTGTGAGTCTTGATGTAACATGATGCATATTGGAAAGAAGAAAATACTGGGGAGCAGATAATGATTTTTTGTGGGGTTGGACTCAGCCCTTGAAACACAGCCATGAAACACAGCAGCTCTCCTGAAACAGGGTGGGTAGGTTTGTGGCCTGCCTCTGTGTAAGTGGACCTGCATGGAGAGGCATGAAGCCTCCTTTGAAAGAATCACAGACTGGCGATGGCTTCTCCCCTGCTCTCTCTTAGCCCCTATACAACTCTGATGAGTTGTAGGATATCTTCTAAAGCATACAGTAATTTCAGAATCACTAGGTACAACTGGGTTTTGTTTGGGGTTTGTTTTTTTTTTCCCCTTCAAAAAGAGCTCAGTCCTCAACAAGGTGAGGAGTTCTGAAAGCACTGAACTGTGTTCTTGATGCACGAAGGAGTACAGATCTGCTCAGGCACGCAGCAGCCTTCCTGTTTCATTTAATACAAGCCTGACGTTTTGGTCATAATTGAACCACCAATTAAAATCAATGATAGCCTCCTGCCTTCTCATCTATTTGTTTGCTGCTAGTGGGAAGCAGATTCTACTTGAAAATACCCTTTTTTGTGTTTCAGTTTGCCACTGCTCTTTCAGCTAGGTACTGATGAGTCATGATGACTTACAGTGGGCCTCTGTAAGTGCTTTTGTACTCTCGTTTCTCCTCCTTAACTCCTCTCTGCTTAAAATCCTCAGCAAATGTCATTAGTGCAGCATTCTGCCTCCTTCTTAGCTCATTAGGTAGTGCTGATCCTCTGGGAAGAGGGAAGGCTGGAACAGCTGACTAATTACCCTGAAAGTGCACGGAGGGGAGAGCTGACAACGCCCAGATTGCTCACAAAATTACAGGTTGCAAGTCACCGTGTGGAAAAGGAAGAAGACAACATGAACAAGCCAGGGGTGAAGCCAGCAGCATCACTTTGCTCTTCTCCCCCACAGACCCTTAGTCATGCTCCTGCAGGGCACTGGTGTGACAGACGTAAGGGGGCATCCCTCCTTCCGCTCCTCTTCTTCTCCTCCCTTTGGAAAAAATTAACCTTACTTAGCTGAATGCCTGAGCATCCCTACCTTTTTAATCAGTGGAAAAGGGCAAACATATGATGAGAAGGGGTAGATCTGGTCTGAACATATCTACTGCAATCTGTAAGCAGGAGGAAGCAGAAAAGTAGGGAGAAGAGTTTCTTCAGTTTTGCTCAAAATGATATTTGTATTGTAATTCTTTATGAACCTGTAGCAAGTTGATAGCAGCACTAAGAAATTAGGAGACCTTTCTGTGAGAAAAAATACAGCTGAAGCTCAGCCTGAATGGTTAGGTTACAGACTGGGGACATGGGAAGTGGGTGCTCTGCCTATTTTCAGAGGTAAAACTGCTGAGCACCAAACTCTCATAGATTTGATGCCAGTACTTTGTACGTAATCACTCTTTCTCCCTGATGCAAATCATGAAGTGATTTGTTACATGTATTTTCACAAGGCGGGGAGGGGGCAACAAGTGTTAGGGATTTTTGCTACGAGACATACTGGCTGGCTTAATTGTGGGAAGGTTCTGTACACCGTTTCTGCTCTGGTTAGGCAACACATTGGCTGCTTGTATATATGTATATTTGTGTGTAACTGCAATATATTTGTGTATTGACAGTGCTTGGGGGTTTCAGCAGTATATCCTTCTGTTTATTTTGGCCTCCATGGAGATGGAATGATAAAGTTGTGTTTTGGTATATATGCATTTGTGGAGTTTAGCTCAAAGCTGAAGCTATGATGGGAAGCACACGTTACTATACTGCTGACCTCATGTGCACAACATGACTTCAGGCTCCTAGAATAATCATGTTTCTTTCCAAAGAGGGGTAAGTTTCCTGGAGAGAACTGACATTTTGACTACACTTGAGGGGAGGGAAATGAGCAACCCTTAGGATACAGCCTTGAGTGCCATTTTGCTTGCCTTCTGGTGCTGGGAAACCAATTATTGGTGCTCTCAAGGTCTGTCCACAAATGCAAGACATTCCTCTTAGAAGTACTGAATTTTCCCTGTGTCACAAAGCAGCAGGGTGTTTTGGGATTTTAGGGTTTTAGGATAATACAAAATTTCAGTAAAAATACACATTCAACAGGTTTCAGTATTTCCTTCACTTAAAATACATGAAGTCATCGTTTTCCACCTGGCCCATCTCCCCAGTGCTTTCTGAAATGATCCACTTCTCTGTTTTTAGTATTTAGAGTCCATTGGTGAACCTTTTTATCCAACCCAAAAATATTTATGGCCCACTCATATGAACAGAGTGGCTAGCAGTCCTTCTCCCCACATTTGTAACCTTGGCAGTACAGGGAAAGCTCTTGCTTTCCCTCCTACTTTCATTATCTTGGAACAATTTTAGTGTGGAAGCTTCTTTCTTCCTTTCTTTCTTTCTTTCTTGAGTTCTTTCTTTCTTGAGTTCTTGAATTCTTCTGAGTTGCTTCACACAACTCAACCTGATGTTTTGCATGAGAAACAGCTCAGTATTTTATTTTATTGTGAAAGTTTGACTGGTTCAGCACAGCATTTTTTCCGTTTTGACTAACGTATGCAATTTATTATACTGACTTCAGGTTGTATGATCAAGTTCAACTTTAGCAGAAAAAAGCTTTTTTCACTGCTTTCAATATGAAGAGAAACAGGTGAAACTAGTGTCAAAATGAGCTTGCAGGTGGAAAATAGAGCGATTAACCTAACTCCTTTTAACTTTATGAGGAAGTGGAATAACCCTCATAACCCTGATGCTATGAAGTAACTGTGCAGACAGAGTACTTTAGCCCAGGAGGAGAAGTTCACAGGGACAGGAATTGTCTCAAAATTCAGAGAATGCTCTTGAATTTGCATTAGTCACAAAAATGGAGGTAGTGGGCCAGCCCAAAGGTCAAGTTAGACAAGGACTAGTCTCTGAGATCTGTGAAAGGTGCTTGTGTGTGTGTGCATGTGTGCGTGCATGCAAAATTGTGCTGGCTTAATTGCACTATGAAGTTTCCTGTTTGCTTTTGAAAGTTTTCACTTCCTTTTGTGAAGCACCACCATTTTTTTTTTTTCACAATTCATACAGTAAGCAAGGGAAAAAGAGAGGGAGGGGGGTGTTTGTGCTGTTATTGAAGAGATGATCTGTGGACCCAGGATTTCTTGTCACACTTCCCTTGTTCCCAGGACCCTGGAAGGAGAAGGAGAGGGTGCTGTTTGGAGACAGTGCTAGTGACTGAAGGAGGTGCTCAGACACCCCTCCTCATGCGTGCTAGTACTAAAAAAACAGTGATTAAAAATGTTGTTAGTTTCTTGTTTTTCTCAGTGTGTATTTATTGAGCAGTGAAGCAGTGTCTCTTCTGTTCCCTAAACAAATGATGGAATGTATTTTGCAAAGAAGGTCAGGAAAATAAAGATTATAATTTTTATGTACTTTGAGTTTAAACAGGATCCCTTCTGCCTTTTTGTGTGTCTACACACAAAACCTCTTGCTAATCTAACTGATTCAAAAAATGATCTTTTATCATTTTTCTCCCTGCTTTTTAGAAAGGCAGTCAGTCTCAGAAAATCAATTAACTCAAGTGTTGCTCTGTATTGCCATCTGCTTTCTTTGTCACCCTAACTAAACATAGATGCAAATTTTCACTACATATATGTTGATCTATACAAATATTTTTTATTATTAGATAAAAATCTTAGCATAAAACATCTCAGTTAATGCAAGCACACTGGGCCTATCTGTGCATTCCCAGCCATGCACTGCATCCTTAACATCTGCTAGGCTCCATTTAAGTTATTATTATCCATATGGTATGGCCGTGAAAGAATGACAGATCAGTGATGTAACTGCCTGCAAGAGCTGCTGATGCTTGCAAACTGTTCACTCAATGAAAGCAAGAGATAAGTGATTATTCAGAATCATGTTACCAAGAACAAATCTCCTCACTGAGCACTAGGTTAATTAATTTTGTAGCGTATTAATTATGTAACTTTGCCTGTGGTGCTCTGCTGCAACTCAGTGCAAGCTGTCTCATGGAAGTAGTAGGCAAGAAGAACTTAACAAGGGAAGAAGCTAATTCTAAATAAGTGTAAAAATCTGCTTTTTGACATGGGCAGATGCTGCAGCTACAAACCTCTGACACCAAACTGCTGAATAAAGCTGTGCTAGGACTGCAGCTCTTGAATGCATGAGAGTAGAAGACATGTATATTAATTTCTGATATCCCGGCACCTATACAAGTCATGTCAGTATGGACACCATCTTTCCCCTTAGCGCTTGGTCTTGAAAGTATTTACAGAATTTCCTTGGATACTAATTTACTATAAAAATGAAGTATTTTCCTTTAAGTGTATTCCTTTCTAAGTTCAGTGATGTGTCTTTCTCTCTTTTGAAATTATTAGATCTGGTCAGGAATTTTTTGAAGCAAAAATCACAACACTCAACATCAGTCCATCAAAACCCTTTCTTTCTTTTGGGAAAGCGACATGACAGTTTTAGCAGAACAAGTCTCTTAAGTACCATGAGAAATTTCAGGTCAAAACCAAGGAGAATGAGAGATCTCATTTACCTTAGCACTGTCAGATTGCTGGAAAAAAGTATTTGCCCGGGGCCTGTGGTTTCAGCTAGACAGAGTGGCCCTCTACACATAGGTTTTCTCTGTCTCTGTTCCTACCCATGAGAGGATTGGATAATTTGAGCTTGGTTACTTTTGCTTTCCAGAAGATTTTGACTTCATCCCAATGAAGAATGGCAACATTAAAAAAAAAAGAAAAGAAAAAAAAAACAAACAAAACCCAACCAAAACCCCCCAAATACCCTTCATTTTTTTGTAAAATAGGTGAACAACTTAAATTCCACTTCTACCTGGAAATGCAGAAATAGGAAAAGTATGTGGATTACCTCCTTGAAAACATTTCTCAACTATATGCTCTTGATATGACCTCCAGTTCATCTCTTTTCCAGCTAACTCATCCTGAGCATCTCAGTCTTTTTTTTGTATCTTTGAAACTTTTGCTTTTGTTACACTCCTAATGGACTGAACAAAACTTTACTTCAGGTGAAATTTTGGTGCACTGATTAAATATAATGAAACTATATTTCTTTTTTTTTTTTTTTTTTTCTTTTTACCATCTTTATAACAATGTCTCTGTTGCACTGTCCACAGAAAGGGAAGATATTTTTTCCTGAATCATTAAAAATAGTTTAGGACTCAGTAATCTGAGCTAAGCATTTCCTCCAATGTACATTAATTCACATTCATCAGGGTTAAATGTCATCTGCCATTATGTTGTCTGTATATCTAGCTTTGATGCAACCTTCTTAAGTTCTGGCCAACTTTCTGTAATTCTGTTTAAAGAAATAACTTCTATATAGGTAAACTCTGATACTTCCCACTCCTTGTCCTATCTATTGATGGATCCCACCAATATGAAAATCTTCTCAGCGCTAACCTGGTGTAGTTTTACCACCCTGACTGTAGTGTACGTGTTGCTCTCATTGCCTCTTCTAAGGGGTATTCTAAAAATGAGCTTTTGGACAATCAACTCTCCTAAGCTGGATAATTGCTTAACAATACATTGACAAAAAATACTTTGACCAGAGTCATACTGTAGTTTAAACTTTGGGTGTTCTTGCTACCTCATCACTTCTTCTGAAGAGTATTTTGAAGTCCTTCTCTAAGGTCATTTACAAACCCATCTCAAGGAGCAGAGGTTGCCAGGAAAGTCTCCGTGTGTGCAGTCCTACCCACAGCCTTGGTGCCAGGCTGGAAGGAAGGATCCAGCTGCACCCATGTGTGGGGAGGGCCAGGGCTCTCGGGGGACCCATGGGTGCAAGGAGACCCCCAAGCCTTGGGGACAGGGCTGAGCTTAGAGCTGCAGAGAGGGGCCTGCCAGCTGGTGGGAAAGGGAAAGGGACCCTGGAAGGATGGTAGGCTCCCAGGTTGGCGCCTGCCTGTCCTCCATGTCGCCCCAGAAGCCCCCATCGGCGCTGCAGCAGGGCTGGGCTTCCCAGTGGGGCTGCGTCTGCGGCGGGAGCATGCTGGAAGGGTTTTGGTGAGCCGGGCAATCTGATTGTGTTGGTCATACCAAAAGACAGCTTACAGTGGGTTTTCAGCATCCTCCCTTTCATTCTATTTATTGTCCTTACTCTCCTGCAAAAACGCCTCCACGTGTGCGCTGTCGGAGGCAAGCAAGCAGCACGCAGCTCAGGCTGGCATGGAGCACCCAGCTGTGAGGAATGAGGAGCTGTCTGGAGATGGGGCACCCAGGCTGCCGAAATCGGCTTTGGCCCGTGCCACCTTGTCTGACACTGGCAGCACCACCTTTCTTCTCTCCACTGGCAGCAGTCGCCGTCCCCAGCTCCAGCGTCTCTGCCCGCCTCGCGAAAGGAGCCCTGGGGCCTTCGCCTGGCTGTCACCGCATCACGTTGCTCTTGCCTTGGGCAAAGTGTTCCTTCTCACCTGCTCTCCGTGGCTGTGTGCCTGGGAACTGAGCTGCACCCGTCAGAGGAGTCATGAAAAGCAATCATTGAAGTTAACCTAGGTGTATTGAAGATGAGAAGTATAAATTTCAAACCAGCCTCCAGATTTACATGCAGCAGCATGTCTGGTACTGTGTTGATATGGAGCATTTACAAAGGGAAGAGGAAAAAAAGTCCTAAAATCTATGCCCCTGAACTCGCTGGAATATACTGGTTTATTCTTTTGGCGATGGTCAGCAGAACAGGATGTGCAGGAAGTTGGGACAGAGTAATTCAGAAGGATTGGGTAATACAAGATATCATGTCGAAAAGATTTAACAGATTTACAAATCCAAAGCCCGGAAGCAGTTCCACTTCTGGTGCTAGCTTTCCATTACAGCAGAACAATTGATCTGACCCACATCAGTAACAGTTAATTTAAATATAAAATACGGGGTCTTTGAAAAATTGCTCACTTCTCCCCTCTCACAGTTCAAACCAGCTGGAAATAACAGATTCATTTATTGTATGTTTCTATCTCTTGTTAGGAATTGCTTCATGTTAAATATTTTATTAACCAGCAGAGCTACCAAAATGCCTGCAGACGATTAGATAACAGATGTGTCTAACAGCATTAATAGTTTATCGTCCTCGTTTTTGCAAGTGCTTTTTATAAATTGAAATAACCAATCCCCCAAACTTAAGCTGAGTTATTATGTTTTGGATAAAAGGAAACAGAGATATGAACATTCCCAGATTAGTTTATTTTTGTTTTGTTTTTGTTTTTCACAAACTCAAGGAGTTGTGTTTTTGCAAGACCACAACATGCCCTACTTGAACATGTTTTGTCTTGAATCAGATATGCAAACATGCATGGAAAGCTCATATTTCAGCCAGGGATCACTTGCACAGTGGCCTGTGGTAATTTTGCAAATACTTAGCAATGACCGTAATTATTCCAACATTCTGGTTATTGTTTGGGACAGTAGCCAGTAAACAGTGCAAAGTGCTGAACAAAGGAGAATGGTTTTGTTGCTCTTGAGGAGCCTGAATTCAAGGCTACTAGACACAGAACGTTGAGCAATGCCTCCAAAAGCAAAACAATTTGCAGGAAACTGAACACAGCCCTGTTCTTCCAAGGCCTGTTACAGTCTGCGTAGTTGCTCCTGCTGGTTGCTGGCTTGCAGAGCTGAGCAGAAATGGTACTTCCATCCCACAGGAATGTTAGCTATTTCAATCCCTGTTGTTTTGAGACAAAAAAATTTGAAAACAGTAGCTCTTCATTTTTTTATTGCAAAAATTAAAGTTTTCGACCTTTTTTTGATATCTCAAAAGGACTACAGCTACCTGGTGGTTGTCTTCTGTTTCCTAATTTTGGATGATGCCTCATAACAAATTTCTAATCATGGGTATCTTCAAGCCATGCTAAAAATGAATAAACGAGATTATGACACAGCTAGGGATAAGATGCTAATCGTGGGCCAGCTGGTCATAGTTCAGGAGGCCAAAGTAGTGCCCTAAGGCTGAAGAGCTGAGAGCTTGCTTTGGGTTAAGAACATGGAGTGGAGCTGTGGATGCTTTATTCAAGCCAAGGAGAAGTGGTAAGGAACGGCCTGGCATGAAAGAAGAAGTGGAGAAGAGGGAAGTGAGCATCTAGAATAAGCTAGAAGTGATGTTTGGCCACTCCAGATGTATACTTTCACACTTTATCTCAGACATTTAAAATTCTCAAATGCAGTGGGGTTTTTAATTGACAAATGTCACAGCCCTTGATGCAAGAAAGTAGTTTTCCCTGCAGAAAAAGGACAAGGTGAAAATACACCTCTCTTGCTTCTTGCACAAAATGTGTCTGTTTTCTTAACAGGGCCCCAGGAAGCATAGAGAGTGCAGTGCTGCCAGTCACCACCTCCTGCAGGGCAGTTTCAGCAAGAATTATCAACAGAGTTACGTTTGCTCTGCATCTCTCTGTCCACCTGCCTGCGGGCTCATCCTTTACTAGAAAGTCTTACAGATTTGGTATTTAAAGAGAAAAAAAAGGGAAACCTGCATTTCATGAGGATTTCAAGTGAGAATCCCTGTGTCTGCATTGCCAGCCCTGAATTCCTGCGTGTGGTGTGTGGAGTGTGGAGTAACATGTGTTAAGTGATAGTAAGCCTCAGAGCAGACTACAGCTAGCACTCGGGGGAGATTTAATTTATTGTTCAGTGGAATGAATGCTATTGTGAAGCGACAGCTGGTGCACTGAATGACACACAATGACTGCTTGACTGACTCACAACAATAATACTCAGAGAGGTTTGCACATCAGGCTGTCTCGGGAGAATGTAGAGAGGAGGTGTCTGAGGAAAGCAGGCTCCACTGCCTTTGCTAGCTCAGGCCTGGCTCATGAACCACTTGCTTCTGATGCTGAACCATCAGGTACATTTTGAAAAAGTGAAATGTGCATCTGCTAAGAGTGGAGCAGACTTGCCCTCTAGCTTTAATTCTGTTTTCTTCCAGTAGGTGTATCTCCCTCTCCTCTTATTGCTCAAACTAGAGAACCAGTGAGTAGGAACAGGCAAAATTAGTGCATGCTTCAGGCTGCAAGATGGTCAGCCTGTTTATGCCTGAAATTCCTTTCTGCACAGATATTTTTGCTACCTAAGTGCTGGTATCTGGAATATTTGTGTGTCATCTTATGTTGCAGAGGCCACTACTGTTTTCTGCACAAATTGTAAAAGGCTTAATCCTGGACATATGTTTTCCTGGTACATAACTACTTTATATACCAGTGTAATGGCAAGACAAACCTGACATCCATTTATTTCTAAATGGAGATAGCTAGGTCAAGTGCAAAACCGTGAGTCTGGGCTGCAAGTTGCATTGCTTTTTTTTCTGCGTAGATGTGGATAGAGTGCATGCAGTATGTTTCAAAGCAAAATTGATAAAATGATCCCCAAGCCCTCATTTTGCATAAATAGACTTCACTTCTGTGTAGGTAAACAGATATATGTCTGATTTAGAAGTGATGCAGAGGACTGAGGTAGTGAACCTAATTATATTGTTCAGAAATGGCCTAACAACTGGGGCCTTAAAAGCACGTGTGATAGCAAGATAGGGGTGGGCTTGTAAAGACATGGAGATAGGACCTACAAGCTGCAGGCAGGCTTGCACCTGAGTGACAACGTCGATTCCACCTTTCTGCTGTATTAATCCATGGGGCAAAAGCAGTTTGCATGTTCTGATCTGCGATGAAAAAACATCCCATCCCTGATTCACGGCTCCTGTAGAAAGATAAAAGCTGGGGCTGTTGCGCTGCAGCTAGTGCAAGTGGATCTTGCAATCAGATTGATGCCAGTAGAAGGCATATGTGTGTGGCTGTAGCCTTTTACTACAGTCCTCCCTCTCTCCCTTTTTGCCTCCTGTAAGCTGAATAAAAAAAAGATGCAGAATGGTCTGGAAAAGTCTGCAGACAGTGAATTAACAGTGAACATTTGCAAGCTTCATTTTGATCACCATCGAGTAACTGCTGGGAACTGTATTGGCGTGGCAGGGCAATCCAGCGCGCATAAACCAAGTGGATCACATATTCAGTGGAAGTATTTGCCTGCAAATAATGTCAGGCATTTTTGAGGCGTTCATGTGAACACCAACCATCTTAGATGCCTTCAGGGGCTGCAAGAGGATTACCTCACTGTACAGTCTGGTTTAACATTTAGGAAAGTTTGATATTTCAAACAAGCAGCAGTGTTTCCATTGTTCAGTGTCACTATTTTATTTTCAGTTGGTGGAAGAGCTTGATTCCTAGCAGGAGTGGCACTTTGCTACTTGCATATGCCTAGAAAAGTTGTTGCATTCTTTTAAGTAGCCAAGGAAACCATCCTCAAAATGAACAGGAATAATTCAGGGCCTCTCCCCTGTGTCTGCCAGCTGCACTTTGCTTGCCTAAAGAAAATTCTTCCCTATTCCCTCTGATTTGGACTTTCATTTTACAAAACACAGGCATTGAATATGCCTTAGTTACAAGACCTAGCAGAACTGACTGAATTTGCCGAAATTTGATTCCTCATGGAATCAATGGTGTTAAAAAGTCAGTAAAGAAGAGCCATCATAGGAGCTTCACCATGACAAATGTGGCATAACTTCTAAAAGGGCAGTGATTTTACTTTCATTCATGCTAGTATAATTGGCAGCAGAAGTTTGCCTAATATGAAAAGAAAGTTAATCTTTTGACTTCTGCAAGCTTTATCACTCTGCAAACAAGTGATGTCAGTTCTTTTGACAAGGAGATGTGAGTGTTTGACTCATGCACAGATTTCTCCTGATGAACTGTAAATTTTGGTAACATAATTTTCTATCTATTCCAATTATTGCTGGGAGAAAATGCTGAAGTTCCTGGACAATTATCCATTTGTTCCACCTTTCTCATTGCTTTTTAAGTGAATACTGAAATGCCTTCAGGAGAGGTATATTTTCTGCTCAGCTAACCCCACACTGATCAGCATCATGCAGATGTCTTACAAAAATGCTTTTAATGGGCTTTGCTCTTCCATTTGAGATGCTTTCTTCTCCTCCACCTTCTGTTTTAAGACTTTCAGCTACAATATGTAACTGAACAGCATGATCACAATGAAGAGAAATAATACTAAAGTAGAGAAAGGTAAACAAATGTAAATGTACATCTAGCAGTAAATATTTCAGAGGACAGTGTACGATGTTTTATGATATGATTTGTATTGCAGGCTACTGCAGTTTGACAGATTATATATATTTACACATCTTAAGGCAGCAGTCAGTAAAAAATTATTATAAAAGCAATGTTTTCCCCCTGCATACCAGTGAGTAGGGTCTGATGATAATTTTGGGAATAACTTTCAGATAGTGCGGGCAGTTTGGCCTTTTTTAGCAGAGACAGCCAGAGTATAATCCAGGACTCCAGTTCCTTTTTCAAAACCTCCTCTAAGCTCTTTCCACAGCAGAAAGCAAACTGATGATGATGATGCCTGAAGGCAATCTGCAGGTGGCAAAAGGCAGGATCATTGCTTAAGGTGCATGCAGCAGCAAAAGGTAGTGCCTGTTCCTGATGCCGTTCGGCTCTACCAGCTGCTTTCCAGCTCGCGCAGAGCGGCAGCACAGCAGAGCTGTGTGCTGGAGGGTACAGGGTGGCTGCGCTGGCCCGTCTGTGTTTTTTACCTCTGACTCTCTACTGACAGCCCTGGCTGGCTGACACGGCTGCGGTAAAGGGTTTTGGTACTGAGGGCACCTTCCTTTGGCGCATTCGTCTGCTTCCTCCCCTCCCCTTTCCAGCCCTTGGATGTTGTCAGACTACCCTGGTAGTGCCCCTCACTGGCACTCCTCTCGCCCCACCTTATGATCCTTGCTACTTCTGCGGTATATCACAGATACTAAAGACCACGCTTTGTGAGCCAAACTGAGAGGAATAGGTCTGATAGAAGCAAAATATATTGCTACAGAAAAATTATTTTTACAAAAAGCCTCTTCAAAATCTGCAAGAAAGAGTTTTGCACTGCTTTTTAAGATTGCCCGTTATGATTAGCGTGCACAGATATGTCCACCTTATTGACTGGTAACTCAGGCATGCTTTATGTTCAAGGTAGAAGGAAAATGCACAAGACGGGGTCTTTGTCATCTATGTTTGCTCATCTCTGGGTTCATTTGCAGTGTATATGTTGAAGCAAAGATGCCTTTTTTTTAGAATAAATGTTTATGCAAGATTAAACTTAAGTCACCAAAAGCAGCATTCAAAGCTTGAAAGCAAACTTGAAATTAAGCAAATTCCAATTTGCTGGTTAGTTGTGGAATTTGTAATTCAAACTTCAGACTGTAATTTTTAGAACTTCTTTAATCAACTGATACAAAGAAAAATCCACCACTTCATGTGAATACTTTAAGTATTCATAGTCATTTAGTCATGAAAGATGTAACTGTAAACGATGCTCTTAACTTCTTTCACAAACAGAAAGGCAGTGAAAACTGCAGAACAAATTGAGCATTCTGAATAATTTTCTCATTCGATCTTGAAATGATAGCTGATCAAGCGTATTTTATTGGCTTTTACTTGTTCCTGAATTTCTAAATTTCATCTGTGTGTGTGTGCGTGCGTGTTTCTTCCCTTCTTCCTCACCCCGCTCCCAAGCACATTGCCCTGCCTGGTGAAAGCCTGCCTAACCCCCAAGCCGCCGCAGCTGCCTGGCTCCAGCAAGCGGCTTGGGGCTTGGGCTGTGGTGGCCTGTCTCCACCTCCTGGCTCCCTCCCCGGGCAGCAAGGGAATCACGGGACAACCCGCGGCTCTGCCTGCAGCCTGGTGTGGCCACCGGGGCCGGTCGCTGGGACCCGGTAGCAGTGCTGGGGGGTGGCCGTGCAGGTGAATAAATTAGGGACCTCTCTATCTACTTGCCCTCATGAAGCACCCCACAAAATCCTGGGTGTGCCTGGCTCTGCGAAACATTTGCTTCAATAAAAGGGCAGTATTTTAGAAAGGACTTACATTCTTCACTGCTAGGCACAGATAAGATTATTATGTTTCCTGACATGAACATTTGCTAATGTTTAGACTTTTCTGTTAGAAATGTTTAGACAAAATAAAAACAAAGTGTCTTGGAGGCCTCTGTGGCTGCAGCTTTTTGGTCTTAGGTCCCCTGGGATTGCTGGTTTGTGAATGCCCCATCACCTTCCCTCCATCATTTACCCCTTATCATTTACCACTAGCCTAGGGAGAAGACTTTCCAGGATTTGCTCACACAGGACTGTGCCCCATGTTTTTTGTGGTCACACTTATAGTGTATTGCTAGACCTTAGGTTTGTTTAATGCGATATACAAGGTAAGCATGCGATCTGCTCTGGCTTTTGCTGAAGGCTTTTGCATCCTATGCTGAAGAGCTCAGCTTGTAGAGAGCTGGGAAACCCGAGCTGGAAATATCATTGGCAGTGGCATTTATTGTTACCAAGAGGGAAGAGGGTTACTAACACAGAGCTAAGCTATGACAGGCACTATGGGAGAAGTAGGCTTCTGCATTGGGAAAGTTTAGTAGTCTACTACCCACACCATAAGAAGGGATTAAATCCAGAGACTAGAGTAAGAAGAGGCATCTAAGTTGTGAGATAAGCTTTTTGGTTATTTATGTATGTAGATATAGTTATTACCTGTGGTGAATTCTGTAGGAATGACATCCTACTTTCTGAATCTCATTTTATACTTACATAAGATCTTGGGAGTTGTGGAAGCATTTCTGTAAATCTGGACAAGGACACTGGGACTTTGTATTGCCTCTAAACTCTGTCACAATATTGGTATACAATATGAGTCTTTTCCTAAGTGATTTAACAGTGAAGACACTACCTTCAGCCAGATTTAAAATAAACTGGTGGCTACTGCGATTTACTAGCTATTCTGTGAAATAATCCACTGTATCTCACTGCTGTTGGTTTCTTTCATCTTCCTTGGTCTCTTTGCCACTGACAGGCACTGTTTCAGAAATTTAAATAAGATGTTACTGTAAATGAATACTCTTCATTCAGCCATCTGAACTGAGAGCGAACAGTATGGGAGAAATCAGCACCCATTGAGCGTGCGCGTAAGGAAAAATGCATTTAAAAAGATTATTGCATTTTATTAGCAATATTTTCTGCCTATTTCATAGGGCAAGAAGAAAATGTAGGTTAACATTTGAGCTTTTCTGCCATCTAGTGGTGTAAAGTTGGTTATGGGAGCCATGGCTACAGTTTTATTGCTGGGCTTTGGTTCTGGGATTAAGATAGGTTCTGGGATCTCTCTGTGGAGATCTTTGTGGTTAAGGAGTACTCCAGCACTTATTTTCTTTGAATAAGTGATCTAAAAAGAACAAGAAAGTAAACCTTGCATTTCTTCACCAAATTTTCCCAGCCTGTATGCAATTCTGTTTTTTTTCTGAGGAACTGAAGTGTACGCAAGGAGGGGTCACCACTCTGATGAAAAGAAGGGAGGTGAGGAAAGAGGGGTTGCAAGTCTCTCAGATACTGAGCATCTGTAGGTAATCCTGGGCTGGTAGTCCTCAGCACTTCTCAGATTGTGTCCTGTGGGTTTATTTAGGCTTTCCAGGTGCCTTACTTGATATCTGGGATGTTACCTTTCAAAAACACTCAAAACTGGAAACTCAAAGGACTGTACCTACACGTGCATCTGAAAACCCAAACCTGAGCTATCTCAAGAGAGACAACCAAATGAGCAGGAACCCCTGAACATAGGGTTCCGTTAGTTCTTTAAGTTCTCTTACACTGCGATCCTAGATGGTTTTCTTTACAAATTTGGGAATGCGGTGAGAGGAAGTTCTAGATTGTAGTCCCGGATCTTTTTATTAAACACTTGGAACCCCAGTGCGATTATTAACTGCCTTTTGAGCAGCCTCTTTAGCTTGGTGGGCTAAAGTTTCACTTTAGCCTTGTACTCTGCTCCTGGTACACTCTTCATCAGTTATGCAGTGATATGCCTTGTGTCCTACAGATTAAAAGGGACATTCCCATCGCCTCCTAATAGTTTTATTATGCAAAAGTATAAAAATATCCGCAAGAAACTAGAAGGTGAAATCTACTTACAATCTTGACTGAGAGAGGTAAAGAAAGGTAGCACTTTAGGGAGATGTGTAATTTGGCAGTATTCATTAAAGCAGGAACTTACATAGCACAAGAAATGTCACTGAACTTTTTTTTCTTCACTGCATTTACTGAATAGTTATTATTTTTCTGTGAGATCCTTACAGACAGAAACAATCAGGGCCTGGATACAGCTTTTCATGTCAGATGGTGTGTTATTCTTCATAAAAAATGAATTTCTTCTATTATAGGTCTCTGAAGAATGAAATGATGCTAATGTATTTGCTGACTCCTAACAGAAGTACTTGCATGACATATTTCGAGGTGACCCTCTACCATGGCATGACCAGCTGTCTGTTATTCTTATCCCCATCATCTCTTAAGAAAGTCAGGCCTCTGATGAGCAATCTTAGTCTCCGTGATGGCTGTGTCAGCATCTTTAAGGGTTGAATCCTGTTACTGCTGTTTGTTTCTGGTCACCTGCTGCAGTTGGAAGCAAATGCTTTCCAAGGTCACAAACCGAGCTATTTAGCTTGAGGAATGACAAATGATGAGGAAAAGTGGGTAGTCAGAAGGAAAACAAGTATTTTGGCATGAAACTGGTAATAACACAGCATCTTGTTGCATTTTGTGCACACACTTTCTGTTGCCATTGCTCTGAGGTATATATCCCATGGAAAAAAGCTGATGTTAAGTATGCAGAAAAGATGAGATCACTACCAAGATGTTTGTGTGCCTGAAAAATGTATATAGGAAAAGAAAGGACATTCGTCCCACAAAAAACAATGGTGTCATTTGTTGTAGTGCATCTTATGCTACAGTTTCCTGGTATTTAGGGTATAAACTGCAGTAAAGTCATTCATGTCACATAGACATTTTAGGAGCCTGTATTTCTACAGGTTGGATAAAAATGAGACAATGCATGAGAGGGAGGGTCTCATCACCGACGACAAATCCTTGAGAGTATTTGGTCCCTTCTACCAAACCCAAAACATAAATGGTACATCATTAGTCATTTTGTTGATTAGAACTTTCTTATTAATCTGATCGCGTTGTTGTAATCTTTCCTAGTAATAATGCTAGCAGCAGAGCTTGAGTTAGTCTCAGATGGCTTCCAGAAAACATCCATTCTCTTTTCCTGTTTCCAGAAGCTGTAATAACTGCATCAGTGCTCTAGGCAGATCACTATTTCTCAGCTGATAATATCTCAGCAGTGACTTTTTCTCAGACTACTCTCTGAAACGTTGCTGACTGAACAGTGTGTGATTCAGATTCCCAGAACAAAAATGTGTCTTCCCAGCAGTAATTACATTTCTAGGTACTGCCAGGCACTACAGAACTGTTGTGAGAACATGAAGTCAGGAAACACAGTGTCTGCTCAGCACAGTATTTTCCAGCTGCCTCACTTTCAGATCTCTCTATTCTCAGTTTCCATATTTGACATGTCTATCCGTACTTCCAGGCATGCCTTTTTAGAGGTTCAAAATGTCCTTGTTTCGATTGACTGAAAATATCTATACTGAGTTGATGTTTCAACGTTGAACATCCAGTTGAATATTTTAAAAAATCTCATCCATCCCCCTTCTTATAGTAGATGTTAATGCCTTTTGCAGCCTTTATAAAAACAAAGAGTATTTAAAAATTATCCTTGTTCTAGTCAAATCTTAATTTTAGGTTGGAAAGTTGGCATGAATTGTGTTTTATTCTTCGTATTATGGAAGTGAATTTTTCCTAGCTGAAAAGTGTTTTAAATATTTTTCACTCCTAAGGCACAGAAGCCCCACTGCAAAAGTGTCTGTCATAGAACCGGTGATTAACTTTGTACATTCCTTTGTTGTTGATGTTGACCCAACAGTTGACAAATGACTTGATGCCCTACTGCCACAGTAAGGCTCTTTGGTAGGTAGCTGATAGAGCAAGAGATCAAAAGCCCTCTTTTGCTAACTACCCTATACTTTTTCTTGGAAGTTCATGAGAGTTAGGTGAAAAAAGGGTTGATCTCCACTCTGCCAGATACTCCAGCTGTGTGGGAGGAGTCCAGAAGTAATACGGAGCTTCTATGTAGAGATGTCTGGAGGGGAAAACACTGTTTGCCATCAAGATGGAGATGCACAAAGAGAACTCTGTGAAAACAGGAAAGGAAGAGCTTGACAGCCATGTACAAGTTTCAGCTTGTGTAGGAAACAGCTTGAAGCCCCAAGGAATTCATTATAACTTTTAAAAAAACTTCTGCTTACATTTTTTCTGACAAAAACCTAGGAAATTAGCTGAAATGGACATTTCTGCAGGAGATATTAATGGGAAGGTCTATGTAGGATCTATGTAGGGTCTATGAAATGAGCAATTCAATATTTTTAATTGCTGTTTTAACAGTGTTTTGTTAAAAACTGAAACACTTTGAAAAAAAGATAACATTTCATTTCCCATGTAGTGAAAAGAGAGAAATTGACCAGCAGTACTGTGCATCGCTCTTCCAGCCACAGCTACAGCTGATGACTAGAAAGGTTGAGACATGGCAGGTTGGTTCTCCTTCCTAGGTCTTGGGTAGCTTCAACAAGTGGGTGACCCCATGGAAGGGGATTCACGAAGTCTGAAAATAGATTTTTAATTTGATTAAATATCAGAGCCTAATTTAGAAGTAACCCCTCTGGATGGGCTCTTTGTCGCTACAGATAGAAAAGATTTCCGCCCCCACTGCTCTGCCCCCTCCTCAGTGGATCAAGGAGCTCTTTTGTCATATTATGTATTTTAAATCTGTTCAGTTTTTTCTTTTCATCCACTTGGAGCTTTGCTCAGAAGTATGAACATCAGCTTCCTGGGGAAATACAGAGCAGGTGGTAGGCTTGGTATGGTCTCTCCTTTCAGTTGCATTAGTATTACTTTTGATGAGTTGCTCTAACTTATGGCTACAACTTTGACAATAGAAAATCTGTGTGGGATTTTGTTCTTTGCCTCTGTTTTTACTGTTGTCAGGTCATTTCAATGTATCGTTCATCTTGTTTTGTTAACCATTTAATTTATCAAAGGAAAGAAGGTGTGGGGAGCTGCACCTTTCCATGGCTCAAGCAAGGCTGTCGGCAGAGCTGACATTACAGGTAACGTGCTGCTCCTGCTAAGGCACTAAGTAGTTCCTGCCAGACTCTGAGGTTCCAGATGACTTCTGTCCTCATCCTGTCCCTGGTGCTGCTGTGAAGCCTTCTACAATGTTTGAATTCCTCTTTTCTTAGTAGCTCTCCCTCTTGTCACATGGCTCTTCCTATTCCGTACTGTATTCAAGTATTTCTGTGAGATAGTAGGACTGTGTTGCTGTTGATCAGCTTGAGATGCACTGCCCACATGTCATAACATGACATAGAGAAGGTGAAGGGCATAAAGCAGAAGTCTTAGTTTAGTCTAAGTTTTCTACCTGTGGTGTGAGGGGCAGCACTGAAGCCCTGATTGTACACTCTGCCACTACTCACCTCTGTTATTGTACTTTCTTGTTGTTTGATAGAACCTTGTTACTGCCTTTTGATGTAATTCATGCACCCCAGTGGTATTCCCCAAGAGTCAGATGTTTAGTGTGCTAATTATTTAGGGCTTTTTCTGTGATTCAGAAAAAGTATCTCAGCCTAATGGGTTCCTGAAGAGGGGAAGTCAAGTGTCCAGCATATATTTCAATTCCTACTAGGTGGCCCTAAAAATGCCACTCCAGTTTCTTGGGTTCTCCGTGAAGAATATGCAGAAAAATGGATACTTCTGGCTGATAGAACTTTTTTCTATATTGAATTGTTTCCATTTGTAAAGAAGTGGCTCTCCTGGAGCTGATACCAAGAAAGGAAGAGAGTGAGTAGGTTGCTTAGCATAAGAACAACCACATCTGGCACAACTTTTCATATAATTTCCATATCGAGCATGCTGTTGTATGGCAGACAAGCTGAGAATAGTTAGTACCTACCAGGTCTGCCCTGGTTGTCAAACTCCCCTGAGTTCTCAAGACTTCTGAGTTTCTGTAGAGATTCTTCCACCATCATTCAGATCAGAAATTTTGTCTTTCATCCCTTTATGCCTTTGCACCAGGTTCATTTTCAGCTGTGGATGAAAGGAGAAATGAGAAGGTCAGACCAACAAGAGTATATAGGCAGTGATTTCAGTAGGGTGTAGATGCCTAAGTACCACTGTTCCTCCAGTTTTAAATGACAGGTGAGTATTTTTTTCTGGTGTGGGGGGGTGAACAATGGTCGGATGTAACGTTTTTAAACAAGAAAGGCTAAATATATCACACTGAAAAGAATGGAAATAGATGAGAAGCGTATATTGATATAAGAGTATGTTGTTTTAAGAGCAAAGCTCTTACTAAAAAGTAATTGCACTCATTCTGCTTACAGAAGTCTGCTCTGGAAAACAGAGCTTCTGATATTTCATCAGCGGGTAAAATTCTGGTTTTATGTTTGCATTGTTTGGGTGCTAGCATGAGAAGATTGGTGGAGATTTGAGAATAGAAAGTCATGTTTGTATCATTGGAAATGCTTTCTCAAAGAAAGGTGTTTGACCATCAGACTTTGAATTTCCTTAATGTTTTCTGAAAGAATTTTCCATAGCTGGGAAATCTAGACACAATTTTTACCCTTATTTTGATGCCTGCAAAATTGCTGCAGTTGACAAAGTTGCTATGTGATTGCCAATGAGATTGCAAATGAGACACCTGTGCTATTGCAAAAGGGTGGGAAAAGACCTAGGAAACTATTTCCTCTGGCATGTGTTATACCAAGGGTTTCCCCAGACCTGTAAGATATTTGTTCCCTTTGCTTCTTACAAAAGCTGTACTAATTTGTGCTTATCAGAGCATCCAGACTCGGTGTTATCCAAGACAACCCTCCACATTGGTAGTTTGTGGGTGTGGATTTAGCAAAGGTGCTCCCAAAACCCAGTAGGAGAAGCTGCTGAGAGGTCACTGTATGTAGTGGTTTAATCTACTGCCTCTACAGGGATGCAAAGAGAAAGCGAGCATTTCCAGCTTTGCTTGGTTCACCTCATCTCCCAGCTCCTGATAGGTTTGAACATTGCTGAAGGAAAAACTTCATGTAACAGTTCTGAAGGCCTTTTGAGGTCAAGTTTTTACTTAAAGGATTAGAAAAAACACAGTACAAGCATAAAGCTCTAGCTTACAGCTAACCGCAGACTCAGAGTTTGCAGCAGTACCTACAAGCATTGTCCTAGGTTCTGAATGCTCACAGTTTCCACTTACCTTCTCATACTGTTTTGTTTTTTGGATACAGATGCAGGTGATTTTCTGGTTCTACTATAAATGAAATATTTTGAGAGCTAGTTGTCTCTCCCTTCACTTCAAAATTAGTCATTCAGCAGATGTGAGCTATACAAATGATGTTAATGTCTCCTTTTCACATGGGTGCCTGGGTTTTTAAAATATTTTCTTTCATCAGATTATACCCTTGCCCAGTGTAGCCTTCTCCATTGATACAGAACTACTAATACATTTATGTGTACCTCTGCACATGACACCCTGTATATACGTTCTGTTAAGTCCATGATCTTTCTGTAAAGAACACATGTAACACATTAGTGCAGATGACGGACTTGGTAGCAAATATCTTGGTAGGATACGTCCGTGAGAACAAGCCTCCTCATTCTCTAACTTGATATGGAATGTCATAGCATGTCACTCATTCTTTGGATACAACTACAGGCACTTTCAAAAATTTATCTGTAAAATGAGAATAAATATTACTTTCCCACTTAGTGTGGATAAAAACATGAGTTTCAAATAATTCCCTGAAAATTTACTTTCTAGTTGTAGGATTTTCTGTTGTCTTCACAAACATTTTGTGGTTTTACAGCCTATTCAGAGATTCAGCAGCATATATAAATGAGAGGTCTGCTTGTCTCAGTCTGTGCCAAACCACAGGAAATTCTTCTTAATTAAAAGGAGTTCAAAGAGCTAAACAATTTATTTGCTGAGAGAGTTCAGACACAGGGGATGCAACGCCTCACAAAGAAAAGACTTTCATCAACCTCAGGTTTCAGCATCTGTTATTGCCATGCAAATGGAGAGTATATCCTCGTATATGGATAGCATTCTGCAGGCAAAGGACATTCTCCTCTGGAGAATAAGTGCTCTACACTATTAAAGAAAGCACATCCTTCTAAAGGTGGATCTTTAAGGTAGCTGTGATCTCATTCAAAGAACATCTACACTTCTAGACAAAATTTGACTGTTACTGCATGTGCTGTAGAGATACTGCAACCTTATAAATGGTGTTGGGTACACATCTATCTTTTAGTAATGCATTTCAGTGTATTATTACTGACACTGTCAGGATCTAGATGCCCTATGCATGTCCCTGGACTTTGTCTCACTGGATTTTTTTAACATCTATTCTAATTTTAAAGAATCTAATTGAAATATAAATGCATTATATGAGATCTTTAAAAAATCTCAGTTGTTTATTAGTTAATGCTGACGTATTTGTATAATGGGTATTTATTAAACAAACAACTTTCAAAGTGAAATTAGAAAAGTGTCAAATTAATGCTGAACATCAGATTTTTACATTCAGGCAGCACTAATAGTTCCAAGTTAACTGTTATAATGCTTTTAGTGACCTTTTTGGGGTGGTACTTTTTTCTCCTCATTAACTCATTTCTAGAGTCCTGTTGATTTTTTTCTTTCCAGTGACTAATTTCTTATTCTTTTGCACTGAAACTTCAGTTCAGATAAGGCCTTACCAGTCTCTATTCCGTATTCAAAAGAGATACTGAACTAGAATTGCAACTAATTGAATTTATTAGTTTTCAGGAAAAGAACAACACAAACTTTCTTTCGCTCTTTGGGTTAGTGAGATTTCAATAATATCTCAAATAGCCAAATTTTAAGACTTAGTCCTTTCAGTGTTGTATTCTCTGCTAACCCAGGACATTATTTAGCTTATTAGCTGTTGCTGTTCATTCTGCTCAGTATTGTGCTGAGAATGGTGAACTCGCTTCATCAAGGGTATGAAAGGCTGTGTTCACATTCTATGAAATCCTGAAAAAGCACCTATTTTTCAACTTACTGTCATTCACTTGTTCAAAATCTCATATTACAGAGTAAGCTGGCAGTTACCTCAACTTTATACGTCCATACTTGTTTCTGCAGCATGTCTTTTTTTCCCCTCTGTGGACCCAGAGTGGGCAAGGACAGCTAATTGCACATGCAGAAACTGCCCTCTGTGCGCGAATATGGTCTATACTCATTCAAGATATTTAACGGTGGTGGGTGTGGAAGTGAATAAGTGTGATGTTATGAGTGTGTTGAATCAAGACCTCCCTGACAGCTGGTCTGTGTCAGGATCCTGGAGGCAGTAATCAGCCCTAACAGCTCTGCCCCTTGCTCAGACCCATGGGCAAGAGCCCAGCCGCATGGGGTGGCCCCTGGTGGGACATCCCCTCTCCAGGCTCGTAGGACCCCTCTCCATCTCCTGAGGCCACACAGGAGTTTTTCTGCCTGAGCCTAGAGGTTCGCATGGGACAGCAGTCTTGCTGCGGTTGGGTTATGCTAGTTTTGGGGCTGGCCCTGGGCAAAGAGGCAGTGTGTTGGATGGAGTGGGTGGGCACCAGGTGCTGCTGCAGGGTTTTCTTGAGCTGCTGGACCAGTGAGGTGTCCATCACTGCGTGTTTTGAGCCTGATGGTTTTTTGCCTAGAGCCACTGGGTGTCAGCATAGGACCCAGCTGTATGGAGGAATATACTTCTGCCTGGGATGGAGGCAACTTCAGGAGGTGTCTCGCGGTGAATTTTGCATGGTTTCATCATTAAATGCTGCTGAGACTGCCTGACTTCAAGGCCATGGTCCGTTAAAGTGATAGCCCTAGGCAGGCTTCTGCTTCTGCTCTTGCAAGTCTCAAACTCAGCATCAGTCGCTGATTTTTTTATTTTATTGTGTTTTTTTTTTAATAGAGCTTCAGTTTTCCAGAGATCTGGGCAAGGTCCCACTGGCAGGGATGCTCTTCTTCCCTTGGTTACCCCGTTGCTCAAGGAGATGAGATGTTTTTCTCACTTCAGCCAACCGACAGCATAAATATGCATTTGTGTGCTTGCGCATTTCCTCTTCTGTTAGATTACCAGTTTGCTCACAACATATATACTGAGTACATGCTGCCACACTGGAGAACAGTCTGCTCCTTTTCTCTCTCACATTATGGCTGGAAGTGAAGCCTCTTATTAAATGAGAGAAGTAGGTGAGGGTTTATCTTGCCCTTGGGAGCTGCTGTTTTTTTTTTATCTTCTGCTCTGTAAAAACAATTAAAATGGTTCTTAATGTATTTAAATGTAGAAGGTGGCAGTATATTGCCATTGGTGTGTGGAAAGCACAGATTAATTGAACCAGCATTATAGCCTGAACTGCCAACTCAGCAAGTCTGACTTAGGGATGTATAAAAGCAGTGATCAGGCCACGAAGGTTTTGAAAATGCAGATAGCATGCAATATTGTGTTGCTTGAGTGGGAGCCAAAAACTACGCATTTTGTCAAACTGGTAGAGACCTTGGATTTTGATTCCCTGTTTAGATATATAGGCTCATTAGGATGGGCTTTGTACAGCCTTCAGCACTTTTGTTTTCTTTTCTTTTTCTTTTTTTTTTTTAATATGGCCTCTACTTCACTCTTTTCTGTACTGCAATCTGAGAAAATTTATATACATGTTTTTTACCATTCAGTGCTCTAGGGGCTTTGCAAGAAAAGTGGTTGTTAAAGGAATATTAACTCAGTTTAAGAGGCAGAAGATGAAAACTCTTGAGGATCTTGTTGTGGCTAATGTCATAGCAAGCATGATGAGGAATTGAGCTACTTATTGCATCTGTGTGAAACTGTATTTTTCATTTTAACCATATCTCAGTGTAGGTGTCTGCCATAATCATAGCAGTTGTATATTATAACCATACCATCTACTGTATCATTTACCTTGCAGTAAATATGAGTGTAGCTTTCAGCAATACATGGGACAGACAGGTAGGCAGGGAAAGCACTCTGCTATGGTAACTTCCCTGACAATTTCTTAGTCTGCATAGGAAACTTGAAAATATGGCAGTCTATGTGAGACAGACTGTGTAATGTACTTTGGGGAAATATTATTTCAATTACCTAGAATTGGCTGCCACTTTTATAACGTTTTTAGCCTTTTTTAATTTAAAAAGGCGGTATAGGACAGCAGGTGTCACTATAGTAGTAGCAAAAGCAAGAGGAGTAAAATGTCTCTCTTTCTTACCAGACTTTTTTTACTCTTTGCAGTTTTCATCAGAGAAAAGGATCAAGGACAGCATGGTGCTTGTCCTGGTCTCCTGACTGTGAGTTTATCAGGAACCAGCTCAACTTGTGTCAGAATTTAGAAGGATGAAGAGGGTTTGGGAAACTAACGCTCAGAGACAAAAGATACAATTATTTTACATGGAGACTAGCAAAAAGACAGGAAGAGATACTACTTTTTGGAAATACCCTTTTGCACTTTCTGATTTTTATTCAAACCTGGGAACTTTCACTAAAATTAAAGTGAAAACACTGAGAACCAATCAGGTCTTTTAGCTTCTGTGTTTTGAATGGAGTGCCTAAGGCTACTAGCCCCTAGACTTGTAATGAGGCACATAAACTAATGTTGTGATATTCAAACTTGCTGGGCTCCCTGGAACTGCTCTGTCATTAACACCTGACCAGTAAGCCTCACTTTTAGACTCAGTCATTCCACTTTTAGTAACCATTAAATAAAAAATCTGTGTCTGGTAAATGACTGCTGCAGGGTACTGAATTCCACAGACTGCTGCTGAAGAAAGCATCTTCCTAAAAAGGGAATTTTTAAGTGGAATAGAATATTTACTGAAATAGAGAGTAACCAGTAAACCCAGAAACTGACCAGACGAAACTTTAGTTTTTAAATATTTGTAGCTTAAGGAGAGATGAAATCTAGCTACATTTACTGTAAAGCCTTGAGCATGTAAAAGTGGAAAATAGTGAATAATCATCTATTCATTATTTGATATGACAGGACAGGTCTGTCCATTCTTGAGTTTCAAAACACGCTTACTAACAGTGAGATGAGGAAAACCTTCAGGAGGATTCCTCTTTTTCTGAAGTCCAGACAGTAGGATAATATATGTTAATTGGGTGTGTTTCTTGTTGTTTTATAAAACTACCGCTCTTTCCTGACTGCTCCAGACTGGGTGGCAGTCTGTTCCAGCATGGCATTTCTTGTGGTCCTAGGAGGTATGCTTCTGTGTGTGACTTGTTTTCGTTGGCACTATCCACATTTCCAGTGGGTTTTGTTTGCTCCAGCCATCCTGGAGGGACAGATAAAATATTTTCCAGAATTGTGTTATTATGAAAAGAGCACAGAAAAAACTGGCAACCAAACTAAAGCTCCATAAATCAGTATCCTGATTTGGCATTTCAAATGGCACTTAAATATGGGCTTACATTTTGATATTGTGCTAGGAAATAAAACACCTCCCAGAGCAAAGTAAAGGTTATAAAGGACCCTATCAGTGAAACTAATCAATTGAAATAACAACCAGCCTTTCCTAAAATCCCCAAACTTTCCTTTACTAGCATATTTTCTCTTTACAAGTGTGCTGCTCAGAATTATAGGAATAAAAAAAAAATTATAACCAGAGCTGCATGAAATTGAGGACAGTGAAACCAGTTTAAGAGAAATAAACAAACCTGGAAAGCAGAATTCAGGTGAGATCTGGACCAACCTGAATTGTACCCTGAAGTTCAGAAGAAGCTCAGTTATGACTTTTTAATGCTGTGTCTTCATGCTGCTGTCCAAGATACAGGCTGAACCCTTATGGGAGTGAGTCTTTTCACATGACTTTGAGCATCTCTGAGAGCATTTAGTACCTGCTGCATTAAAAGGGATTGGTTTTGCAATTTACCTAGTTAAGACAGATGCAGGTTAATGACAAATACCAGTTTTAAAAGTGGTCTGAACAGCTATAGTTAATGTGGCTTTAAGAGTGGATTTCAAGTCACAATTTTGGTTGATTCTGATGCTGCAAAGAGTCTCTGCAGGAAAGGAACAGACGTGACTGCTTGTCCATATCATTTATCTGTAGCATTGCTGATCAAAGGGGCATAATGGGGTGGAAAAGGTTACCCTGCTGAAACTGTGTTAGACATATGTTTTAAAAATAAAAATTAGATTAAAAACTGTTGGTGACAAACACTGAGCAAAATTTGTGGGTGCTCATTTGCCTATAGGATCAAGGANTATGATTCTATGATTCTAACCTTCCTTTTAATGGAGCTATCAATTTGGGATTTAGCTATAATTTGTCAAATGTTTAAGAGGAACTTGATTTTAATCCAGACATACTATGTGCTTTGATAGTCAGGCAAGTTATTATAAGCTATTGCCTTCATTTTCTTCCTGAAGAGGTACTGTGTGGGCAGCACCTGTTGTGTGCTTCAACAGACAGCCTAACACTGCCTGGAATAAAACTTGTCAGAAAAAAAATCTGTTTTTCTAACAGCAACAACAACAAAATATGGGTTAAAATAAAGAACTTTGACATTCTGTTCTAAATAAAGTGAGTGTTTTGCTGAAAATGCATATATTGAGGGGGGAAAGTTGAGAGGTCATCTCATTTCCACATTTTTAAAGTCATCCTTTAAATCATGGAAAAACTTGGTGTTTTTTCATTTTTGTTGTCTCAAATGGTGCAGGAAGTACACTAGATACAACCTATTAAAGACAATTAATGAGTTAATGAGCTCTGAGGCTAGATCATTAGGATGACAGCTTGTAAAGGTGAAAGAGTTTCGTGACCTTGGGAGAGAGGAAAATGAGTGGCCCGGCTTGGGCTGAGTTTCATGTCAGTAGGTAGGACCCCAGAAGAGGGGTGAGCTGGACTAGTTCAGGATGGCCCCGAGATGAAGGAGTTTTATATTAAAGGAGCATCTCTGGATCTTATTTCTCTAAAAAAGAGGGAACAGCCAAGGAGCTTTTGTGGGGCAGCACTGCATGAGACTGAAAATTTCCGGTCAGCTAAAACCCTGCATAGCAGACACTCAGCTGCAGAGCGGGAGCAGGTGGAGCGAAGCAGAAGATGCCTGCTCAGATTCCCAACACATCCCTGCTGGGATGTGAAGAGTAGCGTGGGTATGCGTGTACTTCCACCATCCCTTACCTTTAAAAAGAAGTATTTTGTTCTTTCCTGTTTGCTTTTTATGCTGTAAGTCATGCAATGCTAACAGGTGAAGCTTCTGCAAATAAATTTATTGGCATCTGAGTTAACATCCTCTGAACTGAAGACTGCCTTGCAGAAGCTGTGGTTTCAGATAACCCTGTAACATGAGAAAAGACTTCAAAATGCATTTTGAGTGTAATGAAAATGAAGGCCTTTCCCTTGTTGTGGGAAGGATTAAACATAGAGAGTTGTGTGAGAGTAATGAGAACCAAGAATTTGCCAATAACCGTAAAAGATTGCTTCAGCATAGACAGCTGTATAGGTGTTACATATCCTACATCAGCATAACAACAAGCAAAGCTGCTGCAGTACCACCCTGATCTTTATTTCTGGGTGACCATTTTACAAGGACATCTTCAGGACACAGTCTTAGTCTCCTCCTTAACTTAAAGTCTCCTTACACCCTTGGGGATCTCCAAACAAATCTCATGTTAAATCGTTTCTGTTAACACATGCATTGTGTGTACCACATTCTCCATGGAGGGTACTGCATTATCTTGGTTTGTCATGGTTTATCTTTGCGTCCCCACTTTTTCCTACTTTAAATTCTGTATAACATCACTGTGCAATCTACTGATTCCTTTAAAGCAGCAGAAACCTCCAAACTTTGACAACCACTTCATTAATATGTGGTAACATAGAGGAGAATGTAGCCTTCCAGAAGATTGCACTAACTTCATCATTCAGGAAACAAATCTGTGATGATAATAGGAAAGAATTATGTGCACAGCTCCCTGGAAAAAGCAGAAGACAATCATAGCGAATGCTTGAATGGTGATGATTAATTGAAACCCTGTAGTGTGAAATGAGACTTCCTAAACTGTGGTTTGTGCCAATTACCATGTCTAACATGCTTGTTTCTTCTTAGTATACCTGTAAACTTGAAGTCCTTCTTGCTTCAGCAAAAATGTCATTGATTGAATCTCTGTAAAACTCCGCAAAAATGGAGAAGGAACATTGGGGACCAAATAGTTCTGAGACTTGTGCAACAGTCTTCACTTTGATCTACATCAAAGGTGCTTGCTTCAAAGTTATTTCTAAAGGACAGAGAATGAAATTTGAAATAGAAAAGGAAGGGAAAGTAGTGGATGTATTAAAGTCTGTTCTTCAGATTGCTTGATTTCTGCATTGCAATGAATGCAAGATGAGAAACAGGGAGTAAATAAACTGGAAATAAGTAGCAATCGTGGCAATGCATTTGATTTGGCTGTTTGTGGTATTAATCTGTTAGACTGTTGGCCACAGAATCTACCCAAAGAAATACTAGGAATATTTTATTTGAGGAGTAGAAAAGGGAGAGAAATGGAGGAGAGAGGGGAATACTCAAGGGGGAAATATTAAGTGTAGCAGGCATCTATAATAAACATCAAGGTTATAAATGTATTTGTGACACGACATCTGGGTTTTAAACATATGAGCTCCTCTAAAGACACAGTTCTTACCTGAAATATTTTATAATATTAACACCATTTTATTCAGTGGGCTAAGTTGTTATGATTTAGCTATTCTATCTTCAGTTACAGGAAGCTACAGGGTATTTATGTATATGTAAACAAGATTCTGCATTAGTCAGGGCTGCCCAACTGATTGTCCAGCTTGCTAACTGCTTCTGTCAGCATAAGGCACAGTGTCTACATAACTACTTCTTAGGTTTTCTAAATAATTCATAAATCTGTTGTCTAAGGAAAGAAGTACAAGGGAAGTGATGTTAAAGCATTTCTCTAACTACCTGACCTACTTCCAAAAACCACCTGACAAGCTTGGACTATGACTACACCTGAGATCAAGACAATCTGGGTACTGCTTTTGCCTTCTTTTAGTTATACAAAACTTAAAAAAAGTAAAAAAAGTTCTGCTGCAGTGGTCAGATAGGAAGTAATACTCCCATTTCCTATGCAAATAACTCAGTTTTGTGAAGGAAGTTATGTGCCAAAGTTTGTAATAAAAATTGCAACATATGGACAGAGTATAAATTTGAGTAGTTTTCTATTAAAAGGAGAAATATGTAGAAATTGCTTTAAAAGGTCAGTAGCATTTTGAAATGATGTTGTCCAAACTCATCATATTTCTAAAATCTGAAGCATAGAAGTCTATAAACAAAAATTGAATTGTTGACCTTTTCTAAAAAGAGACTACTTCCATGAGGTGTATTCTATTATTTTTTGAAGTAAATCAGGCAGTTGAATACCCTTCCTGACACTTTGTACATGCAAGAAATTGGTACAAGCTCACTTGTCAAGAAAGACAAATGACATCCTGTTCAGCTGTAGAAACCAGGACTTAATTTAGGCTGAAAATTCTGGGGAAAATATATAAAAATGAATTAGTTAAAGGTAAGGAATAAAAATACAGGAATTACTGTTTCCTCACCTCTTTTACAAACCTAATTCTTCCAGAAAATGAGAGGTTTGAATTTAGGAAATGTATTTAGCAATTCCCTATAATGAATATTTTTATGCCCAGAGTAAGTGGAAGAGGAGAATGATAGACTTCATAGAAACTCTGGTACTGGATTGCTGAGAATGAATTTTTGCAGAATCTAGGATCAGAATTGGAACCAAAGTTTGGTATCCCTCTGAATACATATTTAAATATAGTGGGTGATGAGACAAATGTAAATCTCCAGCTTATTTTTAGTAGGTCTTTTTAATGGAGAGTAAGGAGTAGCCTTTGCACCGATGATAACACTGTGCGCTTTGCCTTTGATTCCAGGGAACTGAAGAGAGCAGTAGATAAGCACAGATTCCTCATTAGCCAAGGAACCATCCCAACAGGGCTAACAGTGCATCATCTCAGTGTTGTGGTTTATAAAGAATATGTATAAAAGGCAATCAGGTTCATGGTTTTAATTACATACTTCTTCATGATTGATTTTTGCTTTTGTCTTTTAAAAAATGGATTAATCTTTATGGAAACGTGTGAAATATGCTGAAATCCTGATCAAGTAAATAAATCAATAATAAGCATCATCCTTCTGGGATCTTTTTTCTTTGAACACATGGTGTTCATCAAGAAAATAAAAATCTCTCTAGATGTTTGGAGCATGTTTTCCTCCAAGGAAAGAATGGAGGTGAGAAACAGCTCAGCTATTAAAGGCTGCTTTCAGATCTTCCTAATGTGCAAGTGTGAGACTTTTTTGAATGATAGGTCCCTGTTCCAGCTGTGTGTACTGTTTATCCACATACAGACATCTAACATATAATGCAGAGATGGCTGTGATTTAGGGTGTAATCTTGTCCTTTATTGTAAGTCACAACTCAGTGCAACAGTCATTTTTTGCCTAAGTTAAAATGATATCCAGAGAGGTTGAATGCAATTCCCTATCTGAATTTGGGACTTCACTTTTTCCTGGCCTATGGTAGTTTTCTGTTCTTCTTGATTTGAAATATGATGTAACAGTGTCATTAAATTAAGTCTTTTTCTAGTAAAAAGTTTTTGCATATTCTAGCTTTTTCACTAGCCAGAATAAAAAAAAATGGAATTTCAGAACCTCAAGAAAAATCTTGACCTTTCAAAGCTGGAGTAAATTGAGTCATGTCCTATTTCACTTCTGCCTTATCCTTCCCTTCCTTAAAGATCTGATGGTTGCTGACTGGTGGCCTGAATTCAGCAGGTACTTTATCCACAGCACTGGATCAGCCTTAGAAGAGGACTAAGGCTCACGTTATAGTTGATAGCATGCCTGCTGCTGCATCAATTGCTTCAGATGCTGTCACGATCGTTGAAATGAAGAATGACTCTGAGGTCCATCTTTGCTTTCTCCTTTGCTGTTCCTCTCTTTCATCCTCCAGCAAATAATAAATGGAAGGAAGAAAAAAAAATGCCAGAGAGAAAACTCTTCAGTTTTGTTCTCAACCTTGGTTATACTCTTGTATTTTTTCTCTTGACTGCACCACTAGCAAGTTTGGTGATGATACCAAGCTGTTGACTTTCTTGAGGGATGAGAGGCCTTGCAGAGGGATCTAGTTAGATTGGAGCATTGGGCAATTGTTAATTACATGAAATTTAGCAGGAACAAATGCCGCATTCTGCTCCTGGGACAGAGTAACACCGGGCACAAGTATAAATTGGGAGAGCAGTGGCTGGAGAGCAGCCCTGCAGAAAGGGATCTGGGGGCAGCCTCAATAGGAGCCAGCAGTGTGCCCTGGCAGCCAGGAAGTAAAACCGCATCCTGAGGTGTATCAAACACAGCACAGCCAGCCAGTCAAAAGAGGTGATTATCCAGATGTATTTAGCTTTGGTGTGATTCATCCACTGAATGAGTTAGTGGATGTGATGGCAGGACCCCTCTCAATCATCTACCAAAGGTCTTGGGAGTCTGTGGAGGACCCCGCTGACTGGAAACTAGACAAAGTTATTCCAATTTACAAGAAGGGCATGGGGGAAGACCCAGGAAACTACAGACCTGTTAGGCTAACCTCAGTACCTGGAAAAATGATGGAGAAGGTCCTACTGGGTGCTACTGAAAGGCATTTCAAGGACAAAGCCATCATCAGGCACAGTCGGCATAGGTTCACGAAGGGAAAGTCCTGTCCCAATAATTGGAGATCCTTCTATGACAAGGTCACCTGCTTAGTGGGTGAAGGAAGGGCAGCGGATGTGGCTTTTCTGGATTTTAGTAAGGCTTTTGATACTGTCCCTCACAGCATCCTTCTGGAGAAGGTGTCCAACTGTGAGATAAGCAGGTGCACACTGTGCTGGATGAAAAACTGGCCTTTTGATATTAGGAAGCATTTCTTTACCAAGAGAGTGGTCAAACACTGTCCTAGAGAGGTGGTTGCTGCCCCGGTGCCGAGCACAAGACAAGAGATAGGGGATGGAGTGGGCACTGGCGCTGCAGTAACCCTAGAGGTGTGTGCTGGGGCCGCAGCCCTGCAGGGGCAAGCACCGTGGGTGAGGATGGCCCTGAGCGATGGACAGTGATGTCACCAAGCAGTGGGTTCTGATGTTACTGAGGGATGGACTGAGACATCTTGAAGTGATGGACTGTGACGTCCCCGAGCAATGGATTGTGACCAGGCGTCCTTTGCTGCTTATAACCAAGCTCCAAGTCTCAGCCAGCTGGCTGTGTCTGCACTCCGCTGAGCAGTTTGCGAGGTTTGGAGTGGAGCGAGGCCCTTGGTGCTGGTGTTGTGCTCGGGGAGTTGTTTGTTGCAGCTCTCGGTGCCCGACCCCAGAGCCGTCGGAGGACTTTCCCCGGCCCTGCCAGGTTCCGGCAGCCGGGGCACCCAGGAGGCGCGCTCGCAGCAGCAGAGGTGAGCTGGGAGGGGAAACCTCACCCGGGGGAGCTGGGAGGATTTGCTTCTTGAGAGACCTGGGCATTTCTTCCCTGGACCAGCCAACGATTGTGGCCTCTCTTCCTTTTCTAGCTGCAGCACCGGTGAGAGGGAGCAGCTCGACATCTCCAGCTCCCCCCAGCCCACCACAGCAAGTGGAGAGCATGGCCACAGAGGTNCCCGCTGCCTCCCAAGGAGGGTCTTTCGCCCTTTTTCTAGCCCCCTTTGGCAGCCCCACGAGATCCAGTGTGGATGAGCTCCCCGGCACCTCATCCGCTGCCGTTGTGGGGGTCCCGGCAGCCACCCCTCTGCTCCTGTTGCCATCCAACTGGAACTCTTCTCTTCTATTCTATTCCAACCTATTCTATGTCATGGGTGATAATCTATCTAAATTTCTTACATTTTCGTACTGGTTTTTTTTAGACTTAGTCATGGATGAGGAACCCTAATAAAACTTGGGAGCGTGGGAGAAAGACTTCCTCTTGTAGATGTAAGCAGATCCTTCACTCTCAAATAATAATGAGTTAATGAGTATTAATGAGTGCTCTAAAGGTCTCTTAAAAAACTTGAGAATACCCTGGACGTCTTGGAATTTGCATGAAAAGAGTGGCTTACAGTAAGACAGAGAATATCAGAAAATGGAAAATGCATAAGTACTAACCAATTAGTTTTGCAGTTTTAGCTTTCTGAAACACTGACAGAGCAGCTATAGAAATGCTAATAGGAATACTTGAAGATTGGGAAATTTTGATGAAGCTGTGGTCTTGGGTGGGATGCAGCACAACTCCAGCCTTAACAGATGACCTGAAAGCACATAGTCCTCTATAGCAAAGGCTACAACATTTTTAGTTCTCCTTGCATTGTACAATGCTGCTCAAAAACCTGAGTTGCCAGGATCAAGGTTCTTCATTATGAACTCAAATATTTGTTACCATGTATAATTAAGTTGTGATTATATCTTCAATCATAAGCTCATTTTGCAGAGGACCACTGCCTGTATAGAGGAATAGCTTGTATCCCCAGCTAGTCAGTATTTACTTTTGCTTATTGTTTGCTTTGTCAGTCTTGATGTGTATCTTGATTGCTCTCCAACCATTTCTGCGAAGAGTTTTTCATTTCCTTAGGTGCTTGCTGTGGTTCTTGGTGCTAGAAAATCTAAATGCTTTACAAACATTAATAAATTCACTAGCCTGGTTCCACAAGGCAGGTTCACCTCCCTTCCGCACGGGATGGTTCCTTTCCATAATTCCCTGTAATGCTCCAGCTCTTCCACTGTGTGAAACCAGTGAGGCAGGGACTGTCCATACCACCCCCAGATCTGTCATTTCCAGACTTTGTTCTTGACTTTATATAGTTTTGTGTGTGGTAAATACAAACTTTTCTATTCTAATCTTACAGAAAGCAAAGAATGTTACACTTTTTATTCATTTGGTTTCCTGTACCCATTTAGGTCAGTCAGCAGTTTGGGGGTACCTATGAAGAAGTTCATATAAAGAGTCTCAAAGGAAATTGTTATGCACAAATCACCTTGTTTACAATCAGTAGACAAGTTTACTCTGAAGGTGTTTACTTATTAGATATGGCTCTTTGAATGGCTTGGCCAAGAATAGAATGGGAGCAATGCACTGCAGCTTAATTTTATTTTCGTTTTCTCCCCTGTTCCTTAAAACACTTTCCTACACAAGCTTTTTTGCTCACAGTCTTTTCCTTATGGCTGAATGTTCCTATAAAAAGAAGGTTAAAAGAAATTCTGATGCAGGTACATGAGGTCCGTTGAAGTCTGGGCCTGACTGTTTTTAAACAATCAGAAAACACCTTAGATTTCAAGTCACAACAGGATTTATAGCACAAATGCTTAAACCAAAAGAGGAGTCACTCTAACAGTAATAAGCTGCTTCTTCTGTACTTGTTTTCCTGCTTTGATTTTTGTCCTTGGGTTTGACATATAAACCTGATGCACTAGCGCCATAAAAAAAAGTAACTGTTTGTTTTGTTTTAAATCTGGTCCTGCATGTAAAACTGTCTCTCTAGGGTATCTTTTTGCTTACATTCATACTTCTTTTCTTTCCCCTCCTGCAGTTCTTCAGTGACAACCTTCAGCTGAAACTAAAAACTCTATCCTATCAAGCTGTCTCCTTCTTTATTTTAGCTCATTTTAGGATCAGAATACTAATTTAATGGGAAGCTCCCAAGAGTTGCAGTGGTGTCAGTTAGCTAGTGTGTATCTGCATATTTATTTTTCCTTCTGGATAAACATCAATGACAAGACATCATTGCTAAAAATGTATTGTCTCTTTCAAACTATTGGAACAGTAGCAGGAATTTAAATTCATACACTTGAATAGCCATCTATTAGAATATTCAATGATAACGTCTTTGTACTCTGCAAAAGGTGCTATTAAAATGTCAATATTTGTTACAGCTAGCCAGTGTAGTAGTGCAGGTACTGCTTGCTCGTTGCTGTGTTTTCATTAGGTATTTTGGGGCAGCTCTGGGTACCTCAAAATCATGGGGTATCTGGTGAGAGTGGGCAGAAGAGGGGATTAGAAACATGTTGACTTGAGTGTTACTCCCCTCTGACACAATTGTGTACTTGTTCGTTTGAACAGGCTGTGATGGGTTTCCTTCTGCCATTTGAAGTAGCATCCTTTATTGATAGGCAAGTACTCTGAATTTCAAAAATAACATCCAGTTTCCCATCCTAGGTTGAAAAACAAGTCCTCACTCCCTAGAAACCTTCCTGTTGCTATCCTCACTATTCTCAGCAACAGAGGTATCAATGTCTACTCCACAGGTAAACAAACTGAGGCTTAGAGATGGAATTTGTCCAATCAGACTGTAATTTATTTATAGAGATGGACATAAAGCATGGTAGTAATTTTTAGGTTAGAGTTGCAGTACTTTTTGTGCTCAAAGTTATTCCTTCCATTATCTAAAAGTTCAAACAATCTCTGAAAAAGTGAGCTAGGTTCTTTCCTGTTTGCAATAGCATTAATCTTATCTGGAGCACCGAAAAGGGCTGGAATCTTCCTCACAGAAGATAAAATCTGACTTGTGTGATTTAGCATTTCTTGATGTGTGCAGCCATTTGGATTTCATACTAGTGAGACGCTGTGCCATAAATCATGGCTGTCTTTAGACAAAAATAAGCAGATTCAGTTCAATGATTGAGGCACTTTTCATAAGTGAAGGTGCAGTTCCTGAAAGTTTTATGTCCCAGGGGAGCTGCTGAACTTCAATCTGCAGGGTCGGCTATACTGTTGGAATGCAGGCTTGATTGACTTTGATTACTGTGAACTCTTTTTCCCAAGGATATTGCAGTGGTTTTTTTCATCTGTAAACTACAGGGTTTTTTTGGTTTGTTTTTTTTTCCCACCCCTTTTTCTTCTGGAGAAATAAGGAGAAAATGGAGTGTTCGACATGAAGAGAAAAAATGGTATTTGCTGCAGTAAGTGTGCTTTACAGGAACTGGCTATACGGGCAGGCAGATTCAGGAGTTAGAACCTACCTGCTAGTCATTCTTGGTCCTCACTGCAGGATGTCTTACATGGAGTCAGCACATTCACAGTGAACCAGAGCTGTTGAGCTTTGCATTGTTCCAGCGAGGTCATTCAATTCCTCAGCAGTAATCTTGCACAAGGCTGTGTGCTGTGGGTGTCCTTCAGTGCCATTGCCGAGGATGGATCATTTCAGAGGGTAGAAAGAGAGACACATATCAAAGCTGTAGGTCTCTTTTCCCCTCCTGTCATATCAGGATCCTTATAGCCTTCAGGCCCTTTGAACCCTTTGGGATAGTCATCCAGTCAGGATTTATTCAATGTTTTTCATTGTCTTTTTCTTACAATAAACTTCACATTTACTACTCAAGGCAGTGGGATCTTTTAGATGCGCTGGCTTCCTGCAGGTGTTCCTCCTCATCACTGTATACATGTTTGTAATTTGGGGGGCGATGGGAGACGGTGTTGGTTTTGGGATGGGGGCGGGGTGGTGCTATCCTGGGACCACATCCTTTCATACAGATAGCTCCTAGATTTCACTTCCATGAGATCATCATTATCAAACTGGACCTATTCAAGGGTAAAGTTTTCCACCTGCAAAAATAGTGGAGTATACGTTCTAGCTAACAGTGAAGTAAAATAATCAAAGATAGAACTATCAGTAGAAAAACATACCACATAAGAGATTATTCCTTTTCTTTTGCTCTTTTGTTTTTAGCACCAGACAACTTTTATTTAAGAAAGAGAGACAAAATAAACGGGCAATGATTTATAGCCGTACACATGGGGGAAGTAGGTTTGATTCCCTTGTCTGCAGAGAAGGATGTTCTTCCAGAAGGTAACTCCTAATGAGATACTTGTTTAGGTGCTTTGCACCAATTCCAGGGAGAACTTTGCTTCTTTTGAACTTAGTCTCCCAACTTATAACTAATTTAGTTTCTCATGTCAGCGTGTGTGCACCAGATTGCCAATATGCACTCATGGTGACAACTTGAAGCAAAATTGGCTGAGAATTACACTGCAGTTCATGCACAGAAAGGAGCAATAAAATAAAAAAATTCAAATCTCTTAAACCCTCCAAACACCATGCAGAAAACCAAATGACACACTTGATACTTTTATTCGTCTTCTCAGAGGAAAACTAAGGATTATATAAGTGCAGTGTGACCAACACTCCTCATTCCTGCTGATTATGTGTTGTCTCTGTGGGATGGCAGATGTTTTCCTGTCCTGATGTGTTTAATATAATTGTTCCAGGAGAAAGTTTTGATCCACTGATCAAAGGGAGATGTTATGTGTGCTACAGATGCCAGCTCCATTCTTCTTTTTCAGTTTAAATGCAAAAAGATAGAAACTGCAGCCTGGTTAGAGTGCTGCTTGCTTTTCATGTTTTGCCTATCTGATGTCTGTATTGGCTCAAATATCAGGGTATGTGAGATGAAGGAAAAAGGAAGGCTGTTTTCCCCAGGTGTATTTAACCAAACAAAAGTGGAGGAGTACCTGATTTCTCTCAGGTACTCACAACAATCTGTGTGGAAAGTTTTGCAGCCTTACACCCAGGTCAGAGCACCTGACTGCACAAGGTTAACTGAAATCTCAGGTGTTTTGCAGAAATTTTCTCCAGTAAATATAGAAAACCGTTTATTTTTGTGGGGGTGGAGCAAGAGAAAGGGAAAGCTGTGGAACTGTAGCAGAGTTTTTATACCGAGGAAAAGCTAAGCCAGACTCTGTGACGTGCAGAGCCCTCTCAGGTCCCTTGAGTCAGTGATACTTGAACGAAGTTCAGCAGTTCTAAGAGCTTGTTCCCTCAGTAGTATCCCCATTTTTCTTGAGCTCTGGTTCTTTCCACCCAACCCTCTTTTATGCACTGCTTTCTAGCACAGTGTAGTGAGTTTTGAAGTCTTCAGAAAATTACACCTGCTCACTTCAGACAAATGACACCATCTGCGATTTCATGAGACAAAGGTTCCATCAGCCCCATGCAAATGCAGTCCAGACCTGCAGTTACAGCAAGAAATGGCTTCAGTAGCCTTCCTCGTAGCACACCAGAAACCTTGCCAGTACATGCAGATCTCTGCTGCATGATGAATGTCACTAATAAGAACCTGATTCCAATATATATTGGATTTTTATTGTGATGCTGCTCTTTAAAATGCCACCAGTACCTTCCTATTACTCCAACTGTGACTAAAGCTAGCATCAGGGAGAAGAGTATTTTCATGTACAGCTGCTAAAGATCTTTTACCAGATGGGTCACCGTAGATGACTTTACCTTGGACGTTCTTTATGCACATACTTCTTCTCATCTGCTTTGGCAACCATCCTGCATTAATTGTAGAGTGGGTAGAAGGCAAGAATGATTTGTGCTTTTCAGTATTTAGAAGACCTTCTATTCTCTAGGCAAAGCCTAACAGGTCTTGATTACACACAAGAGAAATGAATAACGCAGCTGAAACTTTGTAATTTTTCTAAGTCAAAAGAATAGAGTGAGAGACTAATACTTATTTAATGGCTGATTTTCAGGGTCTATGACCCATATGCAATCATAAAATATGCCACTGTAATGAAATCATTGTAACTTTTTGACAAAGCAAGATTGGAGTTTTCTTTTGAGTGACAGTTTTGAGAAAGGGCTGATCTGATTGTGATTTTGTTTAGAAGAATGGGACAGCTGTCCATGCAGTACTGTCACATGGACAAGAGGTGCTACAGTGCCAAGGGGTGCAAAGCAATTCAGATAAAAGGCTTACAATAAAACCCCTTTTGTCTTCCTTCCCAATTAACTCTCTGCCTACTCAGAAGCTGGTCTTGGCCTCAAGTCATTTACTAATATTAGGAGAAAAGGGAGGCAGGGAGGCAAGTGTTCCCAACACATACCTTGATTGTTCATAATCTTAACAATATAAGAAGACTTATGGTTATGACATCTCTTTTATCATGCACCATTTTTTATATGAAGACTGCAATTAAAGTTTTACCTATTTCTAGCACCTATTTCAATCCAAGCTCCTTTCACTAAGATCAGTTTGGGCTCCTGCAGTGGCTGGTAGTTCCCTCCTGGTGAGGATTCAGTTATCTAGTTCATCTGTTTTTCAGCCAAGAGAAGACTTTGTGCCCTGGATTCTGTGTATTGCAACTTAGTACACCATGGCTTTTCAATAGTAAGTGCTGAACAGGTCTTCTGTTCTTATCCAGTGCTTTGCAGAAGGTTGAAAAGTAATGTCTCACAATAGTGAATACAACATTCACAATGTCATTGCTCCAGAGAGCGCTTTATTTTCTTGGCAGTGTGTGCTGATGCTAGACTAGCTCAATGACCTGTATGTTCCTGATGGACTTTCAGAATCCCAACTTCCAGTTCTGTTTTTTCTTACTATATTGGATGTGCACAAAAACAATAAAAAGCAGTGTATCTCAGTTTATCCAATTTCTAGTTTGTATTTTAGCCTCTTTCTATGTACATAAGCTGAAACACTGAATGAAAGAAGTATCTACTGGTACCCAAATCTTAAGTGGCAGCTCTTCTCTCCCATTTATCAGCCATGACTTTTCTAACAAGAAAATCATCATTGATCAAACAAAAGGCAAACTGAATTTTCTTCCATGTCCCAGCTTATTTTAGAAATGTATGAAGTATGCCCAAGTGAAGCAAAATGGTTGCATGGCACTTTTTAATCTACAAAGGATGATTGTGTTTTCATTAGGAAAAAGAGCAAACTTGCATATACTATTGTACATATTAATGAAAAGAAGGATAGAGTATGCAGTTCCTTATGTCACCAATGCTGCTGTTGAGAATAGGATTCAAATATCTTTACAGAAAGGATTATGTCATGTATATCATAAACAGCACAGGGTGGACTCCATGACCCAGAAAGACTCTACCAGTTTTTGTTTCCCTGAAATGAACGGGAATTTTGTTGCAGACTTGTGGGGTGTTCTCAGGGCCTACATTTGGCAAACTAGGTTGTGTAACAGCAGCAGCTCAGGTAGGAATATGAGAGTAACAGTCAGGGTGGTGTATTCAATTCACACACACTGAGGAAGTGTTTGCCCAAAACTGATCACATTAGAGATGATGACTGTTAGCTGGATTAAACAGCGCCTGGGGAATTACAAAGAGACCCCTGAAGCCAAGAAAGAGTCAACCTAAAACGAAGTCTAGGAGAAGCATGGGAGGCGGCAGTGGTGGAAGGGACCTTGGCAGGCTGCCCAGGGAAGTGGTGGAATCACCAGCCCTGGAGGTATTTAAAAGACGTATAGATGAGGTGCTTAGGGACATGGTTTAGTGGGCATGGGGGTGTTGGGTTGACGGTTGGACTCGATGACCTGAGAGGTCTTTTCCAACCTTAATGATTCTATGATTCTATGATTCTATGGCATGGGAACAGATGCAGTCAAAGCTCAGGGTGAGTGCCTCCCCACCTCTGCCCACCCAGGCAGCACACCTTCTTGTGGGGTGCCTTGAGCAGGCCTGCCTGCCAGGTCTGAGAGCTGGAGGACCAAGAAGGACCCGTGCCAGGGTGCTGGCTGGGACCTCACGTGGTGGCCCCACCCCAGGAGGGTGTGCAGGGCGTCCAGGGGTCCTCAGAGGGGTGAGCCCCCGTCACCTGGGGGCTTCCCTGGAGGGGGCTGCAGGGGATTGCACTTCTTGGGACTAGTTACAGAGGGATGGTCAGAGATTTGGGGGTGTTTATCAGCATTTTCTAAAGGGCTTCTGATGTGGTTTATGTGTTGAATTACTGACACTGATCTTGAATGTGTAGCTCACTAGTTGCCAGCTAATTACATGTTGTTAATAAATCAATAAACTGCTTTGATCCCAATTTTGTTTAACAACATGAACAAGTTTTTCCCTGTGATACAAAGTTTATTCAAGTAACTGAGCAGAACAAGGGCAGACACAAAAAGCCAGGAAGCTTTTTGGAATTTGTATATACATACACTATGCATAGCTATAAATAAGGTAAATGCAAATGCAGAAGTGATTTCCCTTTGGACATCAAAGATTGTATGCCAGTAATTTTTGCTATATGCATGTTGGAAAATCTGAGTTTCAAGGATGGAACCTTTCAAGGGGAGATGCCTGATATCTGCAAAATGCACTTTCTTATTGTGATGGCCTACAGCACTTCCCTAAATCTAACACAACGTAACAGACATTTGGATGGACTTGGCTGACAAAGCCAGTGACTTGCAATATGCAAAAAAAAAGTGAGGACAGTTCTTCCCTTCCCTTCCCTTCCCTTCCCTTCCCTTCCCTTCCCTTCCCTTCCCTTCCCGTCCCTTCCCTTCCCTTCCCTTCCCTTCCCTTCCCTTCCCTTCCCTTCCCTTCCCTGCCCTGCCCTGCCCTGCCCTGCCCTGCCCTGCCCTGCCCTGCCCTGCCCTGCCCTGCCCTTCCCCTCCCCTTAGGTGTTTATGTACTGATAAACTGGTTATGTACTCGCTTCCATGCATGCTGTTGAAGGAAGAAGGATGTGATGGGCTTTATTCAAGGCATAAAATATGTATGACAAAGTTTTTCTTGCAGAAGAAGCCTGAAGGGTCTGCTCAGCTATTTCTCATGCAGCATGATTAGGTTTGAGACGTTTGGGTCTGGTTATCGCAGCACTGACAAGGATAAAGAATTGCTGTTTAAATTTGAGTTGTCTCTGATAATTCATCCTTTCTGGCATGTTCCATGGGGTTTTGTTTTGCTTATTTTCTGCCTGCCTGTATCGTCACTTGTACATTTTTATACTGTATCTCTTTGGACCTGCCTAACAAAGCTTACTAAAGGAGATGATGATGGTAACATTAATCATCAAGCATACCAAATTATTTCTTTCTGTCCCTTTTCTTGCCTGTATCTTCCTCCTGGTTTTTACTCTTTACAGCTCCTGCTACCTTAATGTTATTAGTGTTTATTCTGTGAAAGGAAAAGCTTGACTGACTCAACAGTACATTCTTTTAGGATTTGGTTAAATGTTACACAAATGCATGTGTTTGACAAAGAAGTGTGAACATTAACAGCAAAAAAGTGGCAACAGAATACCATGGGGGGGTGGGGAGCAAACTGTGGTACAATGCCTACTTAGGGTAAAAAAAAAAAAGGAGGGGAGAATGGGAGAATGGGAGACATTGTAACGTCCTCCGAACGGGCAATTGAAGTGGTCCCAGCCATGAGGAAGAAGGTATCATTGCTTGTGCAAGCAAGAATACAGATGCAGTGCAGATGATTTGCAAGTAAGAGGAAGCACAGCTTAATGGTAGAGACAGTTTGCCTGGAAAAAACATACATATGTTGTTGAATGTACACAGCTTAGAAATAACTTCTGTTTACATCCACAAACCTTATCTTTCCTAGCCCACCTTCAACATCATTACCACTACCATGAAGCAAAACGTTGCCAATAATTAAAGCACCTCAGCATGCATGTCCAGCCAAAACCTGTGGATTTACTGGAGTGTTTTCTGTTTCTTATGCTTCTATTGTTTGGTTTGTCAAGGGGTAAACACGATTGTTTTTGAATAAGCAAACTGGCACTGTTGTAGCAGTAGTTAATGTAGCAGTAAGTTAATGACACACTGCTATTGTAGCAGAGAAAAAATCCTAGTCTTTAAATAAAAGGAAAAGAACAGAAGCCTTAGACTGAAACCAAGGGAGAAATTTCAAGATAAACACTCAGGGAGTATTTCATTTTGTAATAATACTGAAGTGATACCATCCTTTTTGTGAAAGGTTCATTCACGTCTTGATGTTAGCAGTGAAGAAATTTCTGTCTTCAGTATTCAACTATGAAAAATGATGTCACCTGTTCAATTAAAATAGTTCACATCTAATAGCAAATACAGTTCTTAAAATGGAAATTCAGTGCCACTCTGTCATTCAAAGTATGTATAATTCAAACTCTGGTTTAGCCAGTGATTTCTTTGCTGAGCTATTTCAGAACGGGGAAAGCAGTGGGATCGGTATAAATGGGTGGTGTGAACTTGGCTTACCAACTGTAAAGCTGGCCACATGACTGGAAATAACATAGAAGAAATACTGGCTTGCAGAGAAGACAGTTCTGGTATTTTCTTTGAAACCACATGTAGAAAGCATCAGGAAAACAAGGTATTGCCTTTCTGCAGTGCCATGGCAAACCACACAGAACCCTGCTGAGTAATGAGTACTAAAATTGTCATTGACAGCAAGGCCTCTGACTATAGCCATGCTTCTGAAAATAAATAGATATGCAATGTTTTTTCTTAATCATGTATTCCTCATCCCAGCGAGGCACTGTCTCCCAAGAATATTGTTTGGACAAGTCACTGAAGGGATTTTAAAAATGTCTGTGTGCTATAATAATGTACTCAGCAACACATCAATGGATGATAATTAATTGTCTTCCATCTGTCAGATTTTGTTTCAGGGTTCTGAGCAAGTAGTATTAGTCTCGCTTCTCTTACTGGTCTCGACACCTAAACTAATGTGTCAGCCCAAATCCAAACAAATTCTTGGGCTGATCAATTTTTATTTTTTTTTTTTTTTTAGTTTCACAAATTTCAGTATTACTGTAGTCAGTCAGAGTGGATACAAAATTGAAGAGGTAATACTGAAAAAAACATTTCTAGGGTATTTCTGTTGTGATCCCAGGTATCTGACTTTAGAACTCTGAGAGGCAACATTAATATTAGTAGAGTTAATAGAATAAAATACAATTCCATATGACTTTGTGAATCTATGTCAGAATGGTGTTACATTCTATGACTGCAGATAGATAGAAATCAAACTTCTGTACATATTCAAGTGGATGCTGTGGTACTCAGGGGTTTTGTCGTACAGATTTCTACAGAATTCTTTCAAAGAGAGATTTAGTTCCTTTATACTAAACTGAGCCCTGACTTCTGTTGTTTGATACCTTGACATTAAAGGTGGAACTCTTGTTAGAAAATGGTATTGTGTCTTTAGGCATCTACCTTAAAACCAGCAAAAACTCAATTCCTACATTGTGTCCTTTAGACAATACTGCTATGGAGTGTGCAAGAAGAAAGCACGTATCATATGTTTTAAAGTATTTTGTCACAGACATACAGTAAATGTCCATGTTCCCCTCCTGTCCCCAGTAAAAAAACACTCTGTAAATCATTTCACTTTCTGACAGCAGCTCTATTATGATATAATGTATTACTTAAATAAATTTGCTAGGCAAGCAAATGACATTCTATCTATCTGCTTTGAAATTTAGCAACAATGATTACATTTTTTTTAAATGGTACACTTTTGTGATTTAATAGTCTTCATAAAGTGAGCTTCTGTATAGTAAGAAAGTTTCTTAGCTGATCTTTTCCTACAGGTATCAAAGACTGCTGATTGAGAAAAAGAACCATACTTGGTTTATTTAATTTTTTTTCTTCTTTTTTTTAATCGGAAGAGCGTCGTGTNTTTTTTTTTTTTTTTTTTTTTTCCACTTAAGACCTAACTTTACTTTTAGCTTTACAAAATGAAATCTTGATGCAATTTTACAAACACACATTGTGGTCTACTAAGAAATCATTATAGCCTTAAAGATTATTTATTTACAAATTATTGCAAATATTGAAGCGTATCCCAAGTTCTCTCCCATAGCCATTGTGATCCCAGTTGGTGGGATCCTGTGGCTGAAATAAACTTCCTGAATTCATATCTTACCTGATGCATGTTTTTTCTTGTTATCAACCTTAGAACAAGCAAATGTATAAGATGAAGAGTCCTTGTGCTGCACCTGAGTGCTGTCTTATCCTGTTTTTTGTGGGGTTTTTCTTTTCAGTGCTCCAGTGATGGGGAGCAGGGGAAGTCACCAAATTAACATAGAATGCTGTTAGTGATTTAGTTTACTCTTCATAAACTGTTAAGGAACTGATTACTGCATCTGACAGTTAATCAAATGGCTGAGTGATATTTCCATAATCCTGGAAAGGATTGTGTAATTTCTTCAGCAGAGATTTTACATGCTGCACACGCCTCTGGCAGAATAGACTCTGTTATTGCCTTTTCGAATAAAATGCTACCTCCTCCCTTGGTTTCAATGGCAAAACAACACCTTGTTTAACCAGCTGACTAAGCACAGAAGTTTTACTGCAAACAAGTTCCATGTAGGATATTTAAAAGACTTGCTATAGATGCATGACCATCTCTGGTTTATATTTCTGCAGTTTAAATGCATGAACAAGAAATGAAGAACTTGACTTGATCTTTTGCCATTGCTTTGGAGAAAATTTGACTGTTACGGTAATCAATTTTGAATTACCCTTTTGGCACTATAATAACATGGTGATTAGTATTTCTGACCAGAAACCTGGAAGACAATTATGCAACATGAATTATTCAGAAAAGTGAAGTTACTGCTTGGGAAACAGGTAATAGATCCAGGGTTTTCTCACGTGAAGGAAGCTTGCAGGAACTTCTTAGCTAGTGCATCCTGTGACTTAATGGTTGTACAGCTATTTGAATCACAAATAACAAAACTTGTCTAAACAGTTCAAGTGTTTTGAGAATTTCTGCAGCACAGGCATAACTTTACTGCTTTGTGCAATAAAAACTCCTATTTATGCTATCATCTAGAAATTTATGTATTAAAACATGAGGAAAGATTCCTGAACTTTAGTTAAAGTTTTCCTCATGATTTATGTTCCAGTTCCATGCCAAAGAAAAATTGGCAAATTCAGTTCTTTTAGAGTTCTTAATTTTCTTCTTCTTGGTAAGGCAAAACTGTAATTTTGTTAACGGATTGGTCTTTCACAAAGCAGGTAACTTTCTGCCTTCTAGGAGATTGAAACAATTTGTCTCATGCTACCTTTACTTCAACATCAGGTGATGTACATATGCAGTCACCACCCCGCTCACTAATGCCATGTGTAGTTTATAAGAACAGAGATTGCTCCTTTTCAAACACAAGTATGGTTTTGTGTCTACCTGTACAAGTAGTAACATTACGAGTTTGTATCCAATTTTAATTATAAAGCCATAATGGAAGCAACTGTAAATCAACAAAAGTGCTAGTAATCTGGAATTTTCATCAATATCGACTTTTCTCAGCTATGGGTTTCAATGAACTAAGGTGTTACAGACGTGCATTTTGAATTGACAAGAGTTCCTATGTAGTACACAGGGAATGCTGTCCAGATAACGTGTACTGGGGCGCAAGCAAGGAAATTGTGGCTTTCTATCTGACATTTTACAAAAGTTTTTTGAATCAGAACAGATGATTGTGTATCAGAAAATGACACACAGAAATGATGTCTCTTAAACTCAAAGTATTTGCTGTGCATGCTCATATTTCACCTGTATTGTGTCAAAGGAAATCTCAGGGGACCACCGCTTTATTTCTCTAAATTTCCTGCCTGCCCCAAAGAAAAAGATAATCCCTATTTCTCAAGCTTGTTAATTTCTTTACCCCTGTCAAACAATGTATTGGATAACAGAACTTCCAAGCTAATTTTAAACACTTTTGGTTTTCCTTCAGATTTTGTGAAAGTATGGAGTACTTAATAACTAACATATCTAGAAATGCACAGAGTGCTATGGCAGCATTACCTAAGTCCTGACACAATGCTGCTTCATGCTGACAGTGAAGCAACGGTAGCTGGGAGAGAGTGATTCGGGTAATATTTACACTGAGCTTTGACAGAGCATCTGAAGTGGAGAAAGGCGCAAGACACAAGACTTGATTTGAGATTTAAACTTTTTCTGGCTAGTCTTCTTCAAGTTCTGGACACACAGATGAGTTCTGGTTCCATTTTTTTAATAGAGAAGAGAGTTTGTGGGACAGTTCAGTCGTATGTGTTGCAGCCATAAGGATTCCTAACTTATTCCTGATTTATCTAACAGACTACATCCCTATTCAGCAGTCCTTCATTTTGCATATCTAGTTTATGTCCTTGAAAACTACTTCCTTTGCGTTGTTCTTACATGTTGAGCACCACCGAAAATACACTAAATGATGTTCATGTTACTGTGCTTGTTGTAACATTTAGTGTAAGAAGACTGTATGTTGTCTGGAAAAAATAAAGAAGATGCAGAAGACTCTTACAACAAAGGAAACTTCAGGGAAAAAAATGTGTTAATATATGTGGTAAATAACAGATTTTTCATGCACACATTGGACAAAACTTGGTCAAAAAGAGTTATATCAAAGAAAATTGTGACTTAGTTTTAAATTCTGCCACTATTAAATATTTTAGCTTCCTGATATACAGCTAGGGTTTATTAGCAGTCTTGGTAAAGAGCACGACCAATCCATTAAGTAAATGTGAGAGGCATGATTTTACACAGTGGTTACACTGAAAAATCAGTGCTCAATCTCATTCTGAGTCCATTTCCTAAATATGGAAGCACTGGGATGTTGGAGATCCCCTCTTTTTGGGGTCTGCAGGCTGACTTGCTAATTCTGAGTACTATTGGAAGAAATAGGTTAACTTTACTTAGCCCAAACAAGGCTGAAGTCCTTGACTGAATGTGTGATTTTAATATGTCCCTTATTTAAATGATGTAATGCAATGTAAAAAGTGTTCAGAATCAGATTGGATATTGAAACCAGATGATTACTAATGCATGAAGTTAGATGCTCAGAAGGGATTTTTTTTAAACTTTCACATAATACATGAACATAAAACTATACATAGAAATAATGGGATGAAAATGCAAAATAAAATTTGGACTGATTGACAGCAAATTTCTGACAATGAGATTTCTGAGGCTACTGAACAGCTTCCTAAGGAAACCATCTGGCATTGGCAAGGAGATTGGCACGATCTTTGGCAGGGTAACATCCATTACTCCTGAGCCTAATGACTCAATTTTGTTTCTTTTCTTTTACTGATAACATGGTGTTCTCCTGCAAATGTGAGTAATGTCTGGTCTCATTTACTGCCTTATGATCAAATGAAAGTATATACAAGAACAGACTCTGGGCATTTGATAGACATAAGAAATCATGGTTGACTTGAGACTCCATCATACAGTATGATGTATCTGAAAAACTGTTTCTTAGGATGAAATTATCACCAATGAAATTCTCATTTTGCTAATGGGATAGAGAGCTTTTGCCATCCAAACTCTGTGTGATGCCAGCACCAGGTGGTAGATTCCACAGCACAAACTTCCCAACTCTGTTTTATGGAGAAAAATGTTTGGAATCAGAAGCACGCACCTTTCCATTGGTGAATTCTGCACTTTTAATCACAATAGGTTTGAGTATTCCTGTATGCACTACAGGCAGTAGTTATGCAAAGCTAGTTCTGGTTTAGTATAAAACTCTCACTTTGAGGACAAATAATGTAAAATACAAACTGAAATGAACATGAATTCATAAGCCAGCAAATTTCCTGACTCTTTTAATTTTTGCAGTTAAGGAGACAGCTACTTTTAAATTGGTCCAGTAGTTCCATCTTAACAGTTTGACTGTTATTTTATTAAGTCAGATCAGATGCCAGATTACTGATATTAAAAAATACCAGATTCTCCCTTTTTCTCACCATTTCCTTATACGGAACCTTGCACCCATGTAGTGACTTAAATTGTTACTGTGACGTCTCCCATCTAGCTGATACTATTTGAGAGCATTGCAATTCATGGCATTATTACATTAGACTTCCAGTGTGTCTTATTGATCTAGTGTCTGCTGTGTTCAATGTTTCTCAAAACCAGCATGCAGCGGTTGGAGTCTGCACATTGTTGCAATGTCTTCGTGTTTTTCATGTCCTCTACCCTTCTTCACTAAAGTAACGTGCAATCCTGTGATGCTAATTCTCAATTCTCAGACACTCATTTCATAATCAAACTAAATGTCAGGCAGACACTGTAATGTTTGTCCTATCTGTCAAATCTCATTTTGTTTCCAGCAGCCACCCTAAGAGTGGCATAAGTGCTCTTAAACCCGAAGGATATAAAACAGAATTCCAGTTCCTCGGAGGTTATTTCATCCTAGGATGAATGGGCATTACTGTCATTGTGTTTTCAGACCCTTAAGTTGATCCATGAGGAATATAGATGAATATAAAATAAATAAATAAAGTAGAATTTTTTTCTTACTCAGTGTTTCTACCATCAGTTCTCAAAAGACTAAAACTGGCACAAGCTGTGTTACTCAGGCCACACAAACAATATCTTTAAAGTATGGTTTGTCTGAAGTTCAGTGTGTGTGAATTTATTTAAGCTTTACTTTCTATGTAACCTCGCAGGTAAATAATTTGATAGGGATTAACGTCAAATACGAAGGAACAATGAAGAGATTTACAGTTCTTTGGTTGAAATGATGCAGATGGTTAGGAACACTTTGTGAATAGGCTGACCTGACACATAGTAGATAAACAGGCCTTGAAACTTAGTATTTTAGATAAGGAGGCCAACCTTGTATCTTGAGTAGAATAGGTAAGAGGGTGGTGCTAGTGAGAATTGCGCTAATCAAGCTAGGAGCCGAAACTCAGTGAAGACTGAGACTTTTGCATATGTTAATGAATTCCAGGAAATGTAATGAATATGTATACTCTAACTATATATAATTTCTATGGTTAAGTGATTTGGCACGCACACTAGGTGGAGCAATCCCCTGCACGTCCAGTGCTGTAATAAAGAATACCTGCTTTCTAAAACTCCAAATTGAGTCTTAGAGAGTTTGTCAGGAACTTCTTCATTGCAGATTCCTCCCTCTATAAACTGGTTCCATCTTGGCTGAGGATAAAGGACAGGTCTGAAGTAGTGCAGTCTCAGGACGAGAATCTTTTACTACTCGACCTGAAATACAGTTATTTAGATAGGCTTAGATATTCATGTCTGTAAGATATAGAGAGTAATGTTTGGTTAAGTGATGAAGGTCATGAAATATGTATATTTTAATCTGATTGAGTGAGTTCTTATAAGAAGCCAGGAAAAAAAAAAAGAGTCTGAGTTCTCAGGCAGAAATCCACATTTTTTCCCACTTAATTCAGCCTTTGGACAAACATCATGTTCTTATATAAATTTGTACAACGTCCCAGTACAGTTGTTGCCTCTGGGCCTGTCTGTAGTTTAAATAGCATACTAACCGGTAAATCTTTGTTATCAACTTGATTTACATCATAAGAGGGAAAGTTGTCTCCTGCTCACTGACAGTGGATTTTCAAGGGTCAGGTATAAAGTCTTGTCCACTCACATTGTGAAATTTCTTCAGCTAACATTTAGCAAATATTTCTGGTTAAAATACTCAGATGTACACAACGAATGAATTGTTGTCTCAGCCTTTTAAAGTGGTTCTGAAAATTATCCAGAAAAAGGAAGAAAAAGCCTACAGTCTGAAGAGTGATTTATATTTCCATGTCGCTAGCAGACTTAGTCAAATTTCTTGATAAATAGTTTGGCATATGGGTGGTTTCAGCATGTTTTTGGCAATTAATATTTCATACATGAGACTTTTTTATTGTCTTTCTTAGGTAAGCAGATTGTGAACACATTATACAGTTGGGTCTAGCTGGCAAAATGAGGAGTTATGCTGCCTTTCCTAGTCATCCCATTTGAATTGTCTGTTGAGCAGTTGAATATCTATTTACAGTGCTTCCTCTCTTTCAAAGTGCTGCCAGGTCTTTTTATCTGACATCTTTCAAACTACCCTATTTTTATTAGTTTCCGTGCTTCCTCTGCACTACGGCATGCAACTTTCATTAAGGAAAAGGCATTTTTGGCATGAAAAGAAACTCCTGCTGTTAGCTGACTTGGAAAGCTCGTATAATGCTCAACTACATATGCTGAAACTTGGCTACAAATGAATCCTTCATGTTCCTGTTATGTAGGCTCTGTTCTTCTAAAAATGGAAGATATTGGCCATCCAGCCACTTTACCTCATTACAAAATGAGCTTTCATGTATTCATGGAATCTTTTATAAAACTGTTTTGCCTAGGGGAAATTTCAATTCTGAACTATAGGTCCACAAGTTCTCTGCTGGCCACTTAAATGTTATTGGAATGCTACATACTGCACAAATGATGGAGAATCTCTACGGAAAGGTTAACTGTGCACCCTTCAAGTTGGAGTCATTTGAGCTTGCTTATAAACATACATTTTAATAAATTGTTGAGCTACAAGCTTTTGTTGCAGAGATTGCCTTAGCAACACAATACACAATACCTGTGCAACATAACAGTTTAAAAGGATTTTTCATTTCAGCTGTGATTTGGTTGACAAAACAAAACATTATTAAAAGTCATGTGACAGAAAGATACAATAATTTGTAGGTTTTCAGCATGACTGAGAATGACAAAGGGCTGTAGACTCTTTTCTTTTGGCCATGAGCTCAGCCCAATCTGACTCTGAGCTCTTACCGTATAAGGATCCTTTCCTGACCTTTTCAGAAATAACTGAATGGTTTTATGGCAAAGGTCAGATGTCTGCTAGAAAATGTACCACATCTTAGCAGTAGGGCCAAAGTGGACTGGGCAAAGAACAGGTCACTGAAATATAGTTCAAGTTCTAGGTAGTGAAGGCAAAGTATGCAGGTGTGCTTAATAAACAGAAAAACAGTACTTACACAATAGCAGTGAGCCTCGTATTTGCCTAAATGAAGCTTTTGTTATAGTCCTCTGCCTTATCCAGAGTGCTGAAGAGTATCCTACTATAATAATCTTGCTTCTTATTTCCTCTACCTTTGTTACTAGTTCTTCAGTTTATATAACTTGTATACTGTTATGGGAACTCATTAGAAACTGCAGCTGAAATTTTAGGGGAAAATTAGCAATGAATTATGGAGGAAGAAGAGAAAAAAATGTTTGGAATTTCTATGTGAACTGTGTAGCTTGAGAGTTTAGTGGAAAATATGATTGTTAATTTTGTCTCTGACTTGATGGGAGGAAGACTAGGACTTTTTACTGTTGTCATAAAAGTCAAACCCTGGAAGGGTTAAAAACTATGGATAGGGGTTTATCAGCTTTGCACTTCATGAAGTATTTAATTTTAAACAATGTTTTGTGGTACAGAGGTATGAATGATAGAAAGGAAAAAGAAAGTGTTCAGAGACAAAAGAAATTGCAAGATGAACAGATGAGTAGCACTTGAAAGGAAGTGAAAGAAGATACGGGTATGGAAAATATGTAAGGTCAAAATGCAGGAGAAGTATTTTTAATAACCTGGAAAAACATGAAGAGGTGAGAAGAAAATGGAGAACAGATGGAAAGGGAAGAGCAGCCTAAACATTTTTTAAAAGAAAAGTAAGGTCAGTGAGGCACTTGGTAAAGAGAGAGTCGCTCAAGAAAACAGCAAGCCTGAGGGCTGTAACTGAAAGCACCACTGTCAACTGCAGATAACCGAAAAACTGTCAATAATTTGTTGAAAACATACAAGGAATGTAGGCTAAGAAGGACTATCAGTTTAACTGAGTTGATAATCTCCCTTCTAAATCTCAGAAATTTGTAACAAGCGTGCCATTTTAGCTGTCATAGTTGAGAGGGGTTTTTTGCCTTTAACTGAGTTTGCTGATTCACCATGCATGATGGTGTTTTGAACATCTTAAAATAGATAATTGAAGGACAATGGCTTGAAATGGTGAACAGAGGACACATGCATTGACTTCAATATGTAAGAAAATACCAAATTGTTGGATCAACAGTGCAATGTGCTTTACATTACCTCCTCTTGACTGTTTCCTCCTCTCTGAAGTAAACTTGAGCATATTTGGTCTTGAAGAAAATAACGATACTCATAAAAACTAGACATGCTCTGCAGAGCAAAAATATTTGTGGCAGCAAACAGGAAGTTTGGAAGACGGACACAGGCAAAGGAAACCCTTGGTATCCTCTGAGGGATGACATGGCAGTTGCATATTGCAAAGTGGTGTGCCAGCTGGCCTGGAACAACCAAATTCCCACTAATTTCTGGAGGACTGTGTGTGTGTTGCTTTTATTTAATCGCTGCTTAAGGAGGGAAAAAGTGTAGGTGTTTTGCATTTGATGATGGGTATGTTGTATAAGAGGGCAGAGAAGGAGTAAGTAATAACCTTGGGTAAAAGGCAATATTTGTTATTGAAAATAAATTAGCAGTATGCATCTTAATGTTATCTTCACTGTTTGGGAAATAATTTGAAAATCAAAGGGTCTTATGAGACTCATCATCATGAGCGATGACTGTGGCTTGTGTTCTTTTCCTCCATGATATGGGTTTTGGCAAAATCTGTCCCTCTGGATATGGAAGTGACCCTTATGTAGGTACACAGTGTCTAGTCACCTTTTCTCATAGCTTCATACCTGTGATTGAAGCTGCGCTCACTCTTGTCACAAGGCTCCACAAACTAATGCAGTTATTGCCACTGGGAGATGAGGGCCATCACGAGGGTTAATCCAGCTCTTTTGCTGTGAGCAACCCTTCCACTTTGTGGAAGCTTCCTCAGGAAGGGATTGGGAGTGTGAAAGACCTTCAGCAACTATGACACGGCAAATTAGGAGGTTTTTTGTTTCCTAAGCACTTCTGTAGATGAGCGTGCAGGCAGGGTAGCTTCACGGCTGAGTTTTTGTTTTTTTACCAACAGGTGGAAGCAGAGAACTCTTTTAACTTCTCCAGGGTATGGGCACAGGGTTTGCAGGCATTTCCCCATCCTCCTTTCTCTGGCTTTTAACCTAATACTAGCTTCTAGTCTTGATTATGCCTCACAGTAATTGAAAATGCAAAACAGGAGCATATTAGTTGCAGAAGCAGAGTAAATTACCACTTCTATACATATACTTACAAGTAGAAGGAGGTCACAGCTAAAACCCAGATTAATGAAGTTCTTAAAGTACTGTGTCATGATCTAAATTAGTACAAAGACAAACTTGTGCAACCAAATCATCTGTAATGGATATTTTTTGAAATGTTTCATAACCAGCCTTTATTGTAGTGCAGGATCAAGTTTTGTGTTTTGGACAGACTACTGGGAATTTACAATTGACCACAAAATGAACGACAGCTCTACAAGATTTAAGTAGCAATCCCTAGTCTTGTTGGTTTTCAATTCAGCATCAGATGGAAATATAACTTTTCTTTAAGTTTTTTTTCCCTCTTTATATGACAGGCATTTGTTTATCTAGGCCTAAGGAAGGGGATGTTTTGGGGTTTTAATTTTTCTTTTTTTTTTTTGTATTTTCCTCTTCACACATGCAGTGGTACTTATATAGAATTTCCTGCAGTAATCCACTATACATGTGATCTATTTATTGAAAATATTTATTGTAGGTGCCTTCATCTGCATTACTTCCATTTTCCAAAGGTTGAGCATCTTGTCAGTTTTCAGGTTCAGTACTTAAAGGATTTTTAAAAAGAGATCTTAAATCCTAGAATACCGCTACAACTTCTCACAGTGGTCATATTCAAGATGTTGATCTCTTCAGAACAATGTTAATGACACTTAAATTCAAACCTGAAAAGTAGGAATGTGTTTTTTTTTTCCCCCTTACCTGCTTTATACTGAGGACATGATCTGTCCTCTGATATTTCGGTCTATTCATGTGCATGGCTCTACCAGATTCACAAAATTATCCACATACATAAATAGGCTCCCACACACAGAAGAAAAATGTGTCCAAAGCTATTGAACACAGAGATGCTCTCCATAGCTCACAACGTCCCTGAGCTGTAGATCACTGGCAGATGTGAGTGTGTACAGAGGCAGTGTCAGCATTTGGCTGTCCTGCTGTTGTTCACCATCTGCCTTTGCCCAGTGCTGGAGACTGCTGGCAGGGGTGGACTTTTGGTCTGAGCTGCTATGGGTCTTTCTGACCAGACACAATTGTGAAATAATGGAGAATAAAAATAGAAATTAATAACTAAATCTTCCCTTTATCTCTACTAGGCAGGCAAATCAGTTCTGTAATGCCTTTTAGCAACTGATATTGAAGGAATTGATTTGATAAGGAATGTTTTTTCTTATTAATAATCCCTGGCTAGAAAAAGAAATTATGTATGTTCAGTCAAGCTTACAAACTAAATATTTAGTGTTGCTTTCGGTTTTATGATCCAGGTGTAGTAGAAATTCTACCTTTGTAGTTCATATTTTCAGCCTATTATAAATCAAATTAAACAAAATCTAAATATAAAAAATATAACAACATTGCTAATATTTAAGTGTGTGCATCACTTTGCTGCTTCTTTTCACTCAAGAAAGTTGCATGTTTAAGTTTTTGAAAGATTTAGCACACTAGATGGTAGACAAAAGATATATGATGGAAACCTCATATCCACTACAGAGTAAACGAGCCTTGTCCTTATGGCTTCATACAGATATCTAATTCTTTTTATTATTAGGCAGGAGTTACAAAGTGGTTTTTTTTCTAATGTGATCTTTGCATGTTAAATTATGCAAAAATGCTTTCTGAAACCTGATGGACTGATCAAAACAAGAAAGAAACTTTGGTGTTAAGGCTCATAAATTAATTCAAGAAAACATTGTGATTTTCCATGAAGTAATTATGTAATGGATGTAACAAGAATGGGAAGTGAAGCTGATTAAATGAAAACTGAATGTTAGACATCACTACATTGATAAAACTAGAATGATGCATACTTTTCACAAGTTTTGCCTATATTTCAGCTGAATTGCATCTTGCTAAGATTTGAATGTTCTTCTATTTTTTCCATTATTATTCTTTTCATAGATGTCCATATTACTCAATTATGAGAGCAAAATCAGAAGTGCTTATAAAACTGTGAAACCACTGAACTGTATTCAGCTCAGCTGTAATTAGAGAACTGAGAACCTCAGTCCTCAGACCCTGAGGAAGTTTGATTTGTGATAAAAGAGGAAGGGAGAAGACATCTTTTCATGATCAACAAGATTAAAAAAAACCCCAAAGTACTAGAAAAACAATGAATGTTTTGGAAAGTTGAACTGCACAAAAGCTTGACGTTCAATGCTGCTGAAAACATCCTTCTCTCTGAAAGTATTGTTCTAATGTGTTTTTGTTTACCTCCAGTTCTGGGAAATGGGACGGAATGGAAATACATGCATCGTGGTGGAAGAAGAGAGTTGAGGCTTTGTCTAGAACAGCACATGTCAAAACCTGTTATTTCCAGGTCATGAAACTCCTTAATATTCTGATTTTTTCATCCGGAGCTTACCAGCAAGCTGAAATGTTTTATTTTGTGAAATGAAAATATCAGAGAAATAGATTCCAGAGTGTTGAAACAATTTGGATCAGTTCAGCCTGTACCTTTACTGAAATGGAAATGCACTTCACCAAGTTTTATGCTTTGGGCATGTCTTGTTTGCCCTCCAGTCAGACAGCAGCTGCCATATCACAGCCTGGGGCACCCAGAGGAAGGTCTCTGTGCATCTGTAGGCTTGTGGGACAAAAACTGGCACTTGTAGTTTATTAGTTAAACAGGTGGCAATATCAGTACTGAGATGTGTTTTTCCTCATGGTAGAATTGCTATTCAATCGAAACGGTTCTTTAGCGATACAGGCACATACTGTAATTAACCGTAATGACTGCATAGAAAAGGAACCTTTGCCTTTGCCTTTGTTGTGAGAATGGAGTTTGGGGCCTTTCAGGGAAGCTACCATTAAATTTTGTGAACTTGCAGAGTAATGGTACTTTAGAAACCTGCTTTATGTATTAAGCAACAAACAAATGTGCATTAACAGTTGTTGATTAAAAAGACTGGAGAAAATAAATGTTATCTTAGTTTTACAAGTGGGACTGAAATGCACAGTCTTGCCTAAGGCTGTACACTGATTCTGCGGTAGAGACAGCTCTTCCAGTCCAGTGCTTTAATTACAGGAACAAATCTTCTTTTCAACAAATGTAGGCTCACCTGAATCTTTTAGGAGGGAAGCAAGGGGTTTATAGAAATGTAAGATGTATCAACTTTCTGATATTGCCTTTCTCTGGTTGTGGTGTAATCTCTGAAGAGCAGCTTTTTTTTCATTTTCTTTTTGTCAGTTTTTACCTGATGCATAAACAAAAAACTAAAACCAATTAACTCTGTAATCTTACTAAAGAATGGTTGTTATTTTGTTTAGGCCAGTATTTAACTAAAGTTAAGGAATCTCCAGCTGCAGTGAATAACCAAGAGAAGCTGGTATTGGTTTCATAGGAATAAAATCTTAGTGTTATGCAGTGAGTTTTTTCACTGAGTCTATAGGTTATAAAATACTAATATCTCCTTTCATAGTCTTTGGTAGAGGGCACTTGTTATATATGTCTCTCTGTGTGATCCTGATTGTTTTCTTGTTTGTGGATTTATCTTGCATTTAAGTCTCTTAAATGCATGTTGCTTGAAACAATATTCAGCTGTGACAGATATGTTATATGGTATTTTGAAGGCATTTTATTGCTGGGAGACATAGAATTACTTGGACACTGAACCACCAATATTTGTCTTCAAACATTAGTATTTCAGTGATGAATCAGCCAACGTAGCATTTTGTAAAGATGCTCGGAAGCACAAGTTCAGTCATCTAGCTGTTTATGTCCAAGAGAATAACATTCTTTTGGAAGGGTTTGCCATGTGCAGAGGACTGGACTGGACCACTGCATACTTAATTAAGATTACTAAATCAAGGAAAAACAAAGTAAATCCAGGGAAATAATTACTCTTTTCCAATTAAGCATGATATGTTTTACTGGACAAGCATTTACTGAAGAGTTAGAAAATGTAATTAAATAATATCAACTGGGAACATTAATAGAGGAAAAAACTCCATAAGGCAATGGCATATAATTCAGTAACTTATGCATCACCGTAATTACACTTGAAGCACCAGTTGAAGCCAGGGATTGTCTGTATTCCTCAGTTTTACAAATATTTTTATGTTTGTGACCTTCCTTGAATACCCAGTATTAGGTATGCATTCTTTGTAAGGAGAAGACCTCATGACTGATCATGGTTTTATAACAATGAATTTGAAAACATTGTTTACAAAGCAAGACTCGCTCTTTGCACACCACCCTCTTAGAGCATGCCATGCTAGCCCTTCGAGCCATGAGATTACACCATTATTTATCTAAGGAAATTNGGATGATTTTTTTTCAGTTACAAAAATTTCCACCTAATCAGGCTTTCTTGTGAAAGGAGATGGGGACTAAAGTGTGACTGTCATTCAGAAATAACAAACAAGCAAAGCTGAGGATGTCTGCATTCAGACTTGGTCTTCTTGCATACCTGAGGCTTCAGAACAATTGGACAGATAATGATCTGAGCCTCTTCAGAGCTGCTGAATATAATTAAATGCAGAATCTTCGTAACTGCTAGTTTTACTTTCAATAAATCAAGTTTATATTTAAAAAGACAGATCTAAGTATGTAGAACAGAATAAAAGGATTTTTATGTGCCCCAAAGGAGCATACTCCCTCTATGCTGAACAGGCCCTATAGGGAAACCCCACCTTTGCTAGACATCATGCAGATAATGAGTTAGTTAACAGAACTGAAATATTTTTGAAGTTTTTGCTTTTTTATATGTCTTGCTCCATATTATATAGGTAGATAAGCATCAAAGTTTGTCCAAGATGAAAGATAGGTAGATTTATCTCTTTGCTTGCTCAGATTTAGAGTTCGTTCCCTTCTGAATTTGACCAGAAATTTTGCTTGGAGTGAAGAAATCTTCCAGAGAAGAGCTCTGCTGGTTCAGGCCCTTTCCTTGCAGTTCTGCTTTTTTGTTTGTTTGTTTGTTTGTTTATTTTTTCCCAGTTTACCAGACTGGCATTTTTTTATAGAAGTAGCACAGCACGACTGCTGTGGTCTATGATATAAATAGGTTAGCGGTTAGTGTGCACCTGTTCTCACCCCACCCTTGGCACTTAAAATATTTCTTTATTTATTAATTTATACCTAACACTTGTGATAGAATGTGTATTTGTTGTGTTACAATGTGGTGTATTATGCTGTGTTAGCAGTAGGAAAAACCCAAGAACAACACTGAAATGTTTAAATATCTAGGAAAGGGCTTTCTTCTTCCCTTTAAATAGATATAATACATCTGAGTGCTACATATGATAATTTAACACCTTTCATGCTTCTGGAGCAGTGTTTGTTAGATTGTACTTGTTACCTATGTAACTGCCTGACATTTCTTCTAAAATAAGAAATGTGTTTAATTTGCTTTAAGAATCACTTCATTTTATTTTATATATTGTTTATTATGTGAACTTGTTTTACAGGGAAAGAGGCATCAGCGCTACCTGTCATCTTTATCCTGACGTGTCAGTTTCTGATGGGTCAGCAAAGTTAATGTCAGTGGAAAGCCAGCATGTCTCCTGAGCCATTCAGATGATGCTTTGCAAGGCAGTTGCCATAAATCCATGTAATTTTTCCAGCTTTCACTTCATTGGTCACTTCATTATTGGTTCACNTTTTTTTTTTTTTTTTTAAAGTCACTTTTCTGTCACAAAGGAGGACAGATTAATAGTTTGCAAAAAATGGTAGGGTAGCAAAAGATTTGCTATTTTTTAAGACATGGTAAAAACCAGCTCTGAGAGTTTGCTGGAAGCATAATGAATTCTTCTTGCCTAAAATTGCTCACAAAGGAATCTGACTCCATAATTCAGGCTTCTCCTGTGACTGGATAGGAAGGAGGTAGAGCTTCTGGAGTAGTGATACAGACCTAGCCAAAAAAATAAACCTACTTTTACTGTGCATACTTCCACCAAATTAGGGATTGTTTTCTCTCAGCTGCAAGTTATGAGGGGGACCTTTAGTTAGTCATAGGATTGACTGTAGTGGTGGCAGCACAGTAAAATGCAACCAGATATTACTAGTAGGAAAGATGCAGGATAAAATCCTTTCATTTTGATTAATTCCATTGAGTAATCAATGAAGTCACCATGAACAGTAGTGTTGCTCTGGGATCATTTTCCAGCATTTCATCCTGTGNTTGTTTGTTTGTTTATTTTTTCCCAGTTTACCAGACTGGCATTTTTTTATAGAAGTAGCACAGCACCACTGCTGTGGTCTATGATATAAATAGGTTAGCTGTTAGTGTGCACCTGTTCTCACCCCACCCTTGGCACTTAAAATATTTCTGTATTTATTAATTTATACCTAACACTTGTGATAGAATGTGTATTTGTTGTGTTACAATGTGGTGTATTATGCTGTGTTAGCAGTAGGAAAAACCCAAGAACAACACTGAAATGTTTAAATATCTAGGAAAGGGCTTTCTTCTTCCCTTTAAATAGATATAATACATCTGAGTGCTACATATGATAATTTAACACCTTTCATGCTTCTGGAGCAGTGTTTGTTAGATTGTACTTGTTACCTATGTAACTGCCTGACATTTCTTCTAAAATAAGAAATGTGTTTAATTTGCTTTAAGAATCACTTCATTTTATTTTATATATTGTTTATTATGTGAACTTGTTTTACAGGGAAAGAGGCATCAGCGCTACCTGTCATCTTTATCCTGACGTGTCAGTTTCTGATGGGTCAGCAAAGTTAATGTCAGTGGAAAGCCAGCATGTCTCCTGAGCCATTCAGATGATGCTTTGCAAGGCAGTTGCCATAAATCCATGTAATTTTTCCAGCTTTCACTTCATTGGTCACTTCATTATTGGTTCACCTTTAATAGAAGTACTTCATTATTGTTTCTGCCTCTGTGCCTATCCTCTCCCTTCTCTTCCATGCCAGCTTGTACCAGACAGGATATGTACACTGCTGTGCATTATGTATAGTGTTCCACAAAACACATTGTGTTTAGAGAAAACCATGAATCTTGCAGAGAGGGAGTCACTACAGAGTCCAGAATCATTTCTGGAGCCAGCCAGTCAAAGGCAACTGACCATGTCAAACAGGAGCATATGGTTCTGTTGGAAAGTTGACTGCAGTATAAGCTCAGGGGTAAGGGACCTGAACTTACATTCTTCTGGCCCTGCAGCATGTTGAAAAGGCTTCAGCTGACCACAACACATAAAGTTTTCTGTTATAAACTAACAAAAAAGGAATGGATGCATGTGGTGGGTGCTCCGTCAACTGAAGTTCTTGCATCCTCTTTGCAGCTGTCTGAATTTAAATAACTAAGATATTGCTAAGGGTGCAGAAAAAACAATCAGATACTCTAGTTCTAGTTTCACTTGAAGTTGAAAAATGAGCGTTGTCAAGAGGTTTGTTTGCTCTCTAGAACTGACCGTAGTAAAAGACAATTACATTTCCTACAAATGCAAAAGACTGTGTACAAATTTAGCCTGCAGCAGTTCTTGATTTACTTCATTATGTCATTTCAGAATGCCTATTTATTGTTCACTCTGTAAACTACACCATATATTATTGTTCTCTTGATTTTGATGTGTTTTATCTAGTCATAATGTTGGAGGATGTCAACCATATCTCCTTGAGAAGATATCATTATAGTGCTAATAAACCTATCACTGCAATTTTGCCACTAAACACCCTTAATTTTCTTGCTGAAAAGTATTTCTTGAGTATTTACTATTAATTTTGAGTAGTTGATGTGTTGCTGCAGGCTGCATACCCTTTCTAATATACCTCTCCAGGTATCTATGTGTGTCCTGGTTTATCTATGGAAACACCTAGGGAAATAACACAAAAGTTTGTACAGCTGTAAAGTGGCACCTACAGAAAAGATTTGACTCTCGTCTTTGAGAACATATTAGCAGAGTTAGAAAAATATTCACAAGGGACATGCTGGAGCCAAATGCTTATTGGCAATGTCTAACCCTCATATCAAATCAGTTTGAGATTAATACACTGTTGGCTGTGCATGGTTTGTGTCAGACTCTTTTTGTCTCACCAAACTTCCATGAACCGATTGTAATTTCCTCAAATGGGTTGAGTTTAGTAAACATACCTTACACAGGTCTTTAATTCTCCACCTTCCTATAGAATATTAACGGCACATTGCCTGCTATGTCTTATCTAAGTAAGGTATTTGTTATTCTAATTTTGAAATTCAAGCAAACAGATCTTCCAGTTTCATAAGACCTGTGTCCCTTGATTGGAGGAACAGGGAGTGCTGAAAAAACTCTAATTCTAGGAGGATACAAAGGCTGATGATTTAATTACATCTGCAAATGTGGACATAATTCATGTGAACTGGTTTATCATACATGCTGTAGGAGCTGAATAGTATAAATTGAAAAGTAATAAGCAGCAGCAGAACGGCACTCTGTGTATGTGTATGTGTGCGTGCACGCATGCATGCATGCAATATGATGTTATAAAAATCCTTCCAGTTCAGTGCATACCTTACCTCACATAATGAACACGTACAAGTCTTTGGTTTTTCTTTATGATTTCTTACTATTAGACAGTATACCAGCTATATGAGCAGCTTATACATTTAAGAAATATTTGTATTGCTAGGTATGAAGTGCTAAGAAGTAAGTCAAAAGAAAGCTTTTGAAGGTTTTTCAGTACAACTTTCCCTTTTTCTTCTGCAGCCTCCAAATGTTGTTGGATGTGAGCCAAGAACTCACCATGCTTTTCTACCTACCTGAAGACTTTCTACTTCACGTCAAAAGAAACACAGAAACTAGGCAACTGTACTAGGTACAGCTAGATACAGCTAGCTGTACTAGATACAGTGATGTATTCTTTATCTCTTCGGAGCAGTGCTGTAATAATAAATCACAGCCAGCTCTGTGATCTCTGGACAAATTGTTAAACTCTGTCTGCAGCATCACCCCTCTCAGCAGTGTGTTTCACTCCACCTTGCTGGCAGCATGCATGCGTGTGTGGGTGGTGTGTGTGTATTAAACATATAAAAATATATGAAGCCTTGGAGGATGACAATGTCCGAGTTGGTTAATACCACGTGGAGAAGACAGATTTCCTAAAGGTGTTCCCTGGTGTAAAAAGCCTCAATCAACTGTTTTTCCTCAGGCCATATTACTGTCCACTGCTACAGTGACTTTGCTGATGATCATAACTTCACACAAACCAGCAATATGGCAACACTGATGGGTCACAACACAGAAATTACCACTATAACAGTAAGTTAGTAGTTACCTGTGAACTGCATTGGAGAAAAAAGATTTGTTGTTACTTCCTTCCTACCTCACAAAAATCAATTCAAATAGCTGTAGTACTTAGTTTCTAAAAGATAAAATGAGGTAAAAGACCTCTTATATTGAAGATTGCATACCTTGTAGGGAAAAATGTTGAAAATTACATGTGACTTATGTAGCTTTGCTATGAATAGCAATATAAACTTCTCATTTTTATATAAAGTCAAGAAATCATCAGTCATTTCAGAACCAAAAAAAAACAAAAGGAAAAACTGGCTAATTTTTATAGTGAATATACATGTTTATATGCATTTGTAATCAAGTATGTATTACGACACTGTATAATATGGGAAGTGCAGAACTGACGTTCCTACAGAAACTGCAGGTCTGCCTCTGTTCTTGTGCCTGACTTTGGGATCCAAATTTCTTAGCAACAGAATAATAATGATATATGAGAATTATATACTTTTCAATAATCCTTGAGGTGACAAAAACACATGAGAACACATTTCTACAGAGGTGCATATGTACATGTACACATACACACATGCACAGTCTGTGTGACCAGGTCAGCAAAGGACTCAATAGTGCAATGCACATCCAAAGGAGTAGTTAAGATTCCTTTAATAACTTGGCATAGATTACTCCTTTTTTTTTTGATGGTATAAAATGGTTTAATTCCCTTGAAGTCAATGACCACATAATCCAGAAGATTAATTCTATTTTATGTAGAATTATGTAGAAAATGTTCTGTGTAAAACACTTCCTGAATGGCATCATTGTTACCTCTGTCTCTCATCAGGTCTTGGGGTATTTTCCATGAGGATAGTTTTTGTATCCTGGATGATGTATAAATGTAAGAAAGTTCCTGGTCCCAAACTAATTATGAACAAAAGCCAACAGTCCAATAAAGAACGCAGTGTGAGAAAAAGGTAGAGATGAAAAAGGAATTTTTAAAAAGTCATATTAAGGCACAATGGTGGTGTAGACACCAAGTCAGACTACAGCTTGCAGCCTTCCTATTTAGTTTTATTTTTATTTTTTCATTATATAATAGGTGTTAGTGGTTTCATACCAGTGATTTTTTCTTCAGGCAGAAGTTTCTCTTGCCCACTGTACTAAGCATCGTTAAGTCTACTGTGGCCCTCCAAAATTCTCTTACATAAGGGGTTTTGTAGAAAAGGTGTTTATGGAATGAAAAAAAAAAAAAATCTGTGAACTGAACTGTGTTTCATACATAATAATTTTTAAATCTTTCTGCTTTGGGGGAAAAGTAGTCACGAGTTATACAGAGTTGAACTGGAATATAACAATAGGACACAAAAGCTCTAGGGACAGACGATCCTGACAGAGCTTTTGTAGGTCTATGCAAATCCTTATGTGGTCAGAACAGCTACTGAGGATTTTGTACGCGACTTCCAAGACACCACCTCCTGTTTTAATCTTACCTCACATTTGACTTAAACATCCTCATTTTGACACTCTTCTTATCTCCATAAATTGAGATAGCAGCTTCTTTCAAGTGGGTCAACTCTGAGCAAAAAGTTTTCTGTTTTCAAAAAAGCAATTTAAAATAAGTTATTTTGGGTTTTGAGAAGAATGCTTCATTCCTTTGCTGTAGAGGTAAAGCTCAAATTAAATTAGGAAGTGCTTTCCTGACTGTAATATCCTAGATAAAGCAACCCCTCATGAAAGACAAGAAATAAATTCTTTGTATTACATTTTACTTTTCTACAGCTAGAAGCAATCTCTAGAGAATAAAAGTGAAGGTATGGGAAATCATCTCAGAAAAAATTAATTTTTTTTTTTTTTACGAATCTGTCAAAACATCTACCTTCAAGAGATCGCTTTTGCTTTTAAAGCATGTTCGCTTTCCAAGAATAAAATTGATCAAATCTCAGTTATCCCTGAGTATCCAAGTTTAGATCAACTGTGTTGTAAGGAAAGATACTTCAGCCGTATGTTTGAGTTAGCTTGGATCTGGAAGAGAATTTGCTGGTTTTGTGTGGTGCCAGAGTGAATTGACTCAGACTTGGGCTAACTCACTTGCCTCTTTCTTTTCTATTATGATCTCATTTTACTTTCTGGATAAGGTAGGAACATAAACAGTATATGCCAGTCAGACTAGACCATCGCTTTAGGTTAGCACCTGTTACCCCTGGCTGCAGCTCCTAATTTTAGTGCTTTTATTTAGTCTCGTGAATCATAAACCCTGGTTCTATAAAGGCAATTTCTGTTCGGAGAAATTGTTAAACTCTATGTCTTTTCCTTATTCCAGTCTTCACTTATTCATCTCCTTAGGGACAATATATACACATAATATACCCTCAACAAAAAGTCATCAGGAGTGAGAAAGAGTGGAGAGGTAGCTCATTTCACACTGGTGGACTATGCACTGCTGCGGTTTCTGATACTGCATCATCAGAAGATGGGCAGGACCCAAATAACTCATACCTATATAATAATCAGCTTCCAAAGAGTCCAAGTCTTGGAAAAAGCTGGACTTGTGTTTAGATGTAACACCAGAAGAGGTATTTGAAGTTACAAGCTCCATAGTCTACGTTATCATTTTTTTCTGAAACTAGCACATGAAAATCTTGCATCCTATTTTTACATCCTACCCTTCACGTTTAAGCTTTCAGATGCTGGTAGCTAAATTGTAGCTATTCCACTTATTAGAGATTTTTTTTAGTCTTTATGAATAATTCTGTTGTAGTTCCAACAGATGATCAAAAAAAAAGTGTATGATATCTGGACCTGGGCTCTGACCATGGTCCATCCTGAACACTGCATGCAACTTTCCCTGCCACTATCTGAAAATGTAATATTCCAACAAACCAGGCAACAACATTGAAGAAAACTATGTAATGGCTGCTGTTCAGCAAGACTCTGAAAGGATTAAGAATATTCTTGAATAAGAGATTATTTTGGGACAGGTATGATAAAGAGATACAGAGTTATTAGTATCATTCAGAAAGAGAACAAGAAATAATTAACCACAGGTTTTTTTACAACACAGAAACTAGAAGCCACCAAAATCATCCAGTAAGAGGAATAAAAGAGGAAGACAGTATTCTCATAAGGCAGAATTAAAAGGTGAAACTCATTATTATAGGACATTATGGATGACAAAAATACATTAGACAGATTAATGGAAGTCTAGCAAGCATTATTTAGCACAAAGATGTGAGTTCCTCTAGTTCAGGGAAACCTGAAGCTGCCAGTAGTTGGAAGCTGGTAGAGTAACCCTCAGAAAGTGTACCTGGGTGCTGGCCATGTGCTTATGTGCTTTCTGAAAGCCAGTGGTGGATTGCATTCTGAGCTAGATAAAATTTTTGTATGATGCAGCATAGCGATTTCTGTGTAAAAGAACACTTATTTTTGTAGTGCTACTATTTGACAAAAAAGGAAGAATTAAAAAACTAACTCTAAATAGAAGATGCCTTAGGGAGAAAGCTAAACATGGATCAGAAAACGATATGCAGTCAGTTTCTCCACATTTTCCCTACCCCCTGTAGTGCAGAACTAATATCCAGTAACAAATATAAGATGAAACAACAGCCTCTGTTTCCAAAACACATTTTACAAACAGTACCATAACACCATTTTGGTGAATGGCCTTTATTTATGTTTCTAATGTTAACTCCTAATTTCGGTGGTACATTGGTAGGAAAAATTAAGAGTGACAGGTGGTTAAGAATACCTTTCTTCAATGCATGATAGAAGATATCAGTCCTTTTATTCATGTATTGAATAGTTGCTGAGGTATTTCGGAATAGCTGAGGTCTTTAGAATATCTCCAGTTGGGTCCTGCAAGTGGTTTAGGTTATTTTGAAGACAAGTACTCAGAGGTTTCATAGAAGGTTATTCTTTTTCGTCTACTCTTATTCCCATAGAGTCTTGAAAATTGATGCCCAGAGTTCTGAAATTTCCACTTGCAGCTCTCTTCTGCTCCCAGGCTGCAGTGGGTCAAGATTTTATTCTGCTTTGCAATGAGACAAGATTTCTTGGGTTTGGTTGATATAAATCTAGTGAGGACATTTAAAAATACACACTTTGGTACACATAGAACAGAAAATTGTTTTAACCTGATTTGGGTTGACAGATATTTCACAATAGCTGTGTTCCAAGGTTTTTCTTGAAATCAAGGGTAAGAATTCCTTTTATCTAGAAGTGTACATGTGTGAAAATATGATATTATGTAACTTAAATTCTGTATCTACAATGACTGTAGAGAGCCAGAAGAAAAAAAAGTTATCAGCCTGTTTTCACTGTGTAGAGTACAGCTCACCCCTCAGTGCAAGAGAGCCTTGATATGAAAATGCTTGTGTAGCAAATGAATGCTGTAAAATGAAAGATGGACCATGGGAATTTGTTTCAGTATTAAAGCTGTAAAGCTTTAATGTCTTCACATAGGTGGTGGATTGCTCTCTCACATGTAATATTTTTGAGTATTAAAAATTATCCAAGAAGATAAGTAATCTTGAAAGCAAAATGAATGACAGTGGATGGAAAATAGAATATTTTTTTAATGAACTCTTCCACTTTTCAATAAAGAAATATGCTGATAGCTCTTCTGGGTGACATTTCAACGCTTTCATTTTATTATGGCTCTTTGCACAAAACAAGGAAGTTCAATAATGCTAGGGTTTTCATCTCTGCCTAGTGATTTGGAAACATCACCAGAGGTACCTAAAATGTGAATAATTTTCAGAGAGGTTGATAAAGAGTACAGTGCATTTAGGCACTGGAGGCAAGTGCAGAATGCAGAAAACCTTACAGCAACAAGTTAGTTCTGTCTTATGATCTCCCTGCAGAAGCTGATATGAAAGGAGAGTTATAGCCTACTTTTACCACAAATTGCTCTTGTAGCTGAAATTAAAAGCATACTTTGTCAATATTGTGGTTCAAATACTATGAAGGAGATACGCTGCAATATATATACATATATATATATAGCGCTTCCTCAAAAGTAGTTATCTGTATGTATGTACACATATTAGTAGAATAGAAACTTAGAACCATTTTCTAAGGGTGTTGTTCCCTTGCTACAGTAAGTGCCAGTATATGCATCTGCAGTGTTACAATGTCCCATTCCAGCTCTTTTCAATGTGTGCCTGCAAACTGCTCTACTTAAATTACTGTGAGGAATTAGTTCAAATTCCCTTGGGCAATTGTTTAACATTTCATATTTACAGTGCAAATTTTGGTTAATGAAAGCTCTTCGTTTAATGTTCAGGAAGAGGCTGTGAAGAGCATGTTGATGAGCTGGAGTTCTCACAAAAGGGATGGCCCATCCTCAGGTCCGAATTTCAGATACTCTTTCCAGAAAGCCAAGTATGAATCTAGCATATTTCAAGAGACAAAATCCTAAGACATAGCTAATAAGCTTTGGATCCTTTTGCCTTTCAGGCGCTTGCCTGGGTATAGTCCAGCCCAAGACTGTTTAGATTTTTTTCCCTTCTGAAAGAATGGTTGTAAGTAACTTCAGATGTGATTCAAATTCCCACAGGCACACCTTGCACCATCTGACAGATATAGCAAAGGCCAAAATCTGCACTCTCTGTAGGGTCTGAATTACTCATTTCTCATTCCTTGTGGTTGAAGTATATAGTGCATATGGGAGAACAGATAGATACTTTATTACTGTCTTGTAAGTAAATGCAGAATGGGGATAATAAGCCAAGGAACATATTTTAAAGGGCTAAATAGCAGGTTTTCAAAGTCTGAGTTTTGAATATATATGCATATGGCATTTATAACAATTTTGTGATGCTTCATTCATATATACCTATGATATATACATATATGTCATATGCATATATAGTCAGAACTCTAACCTTAAAAACCTGTTTTTTCATATATATAAAAAATATAAAAATATATATGATATATTTATACTTTTATTTTATATGCATTTTATGTGTATATACTTAAGGTTATCTTACCACCAGGGTTTTGTCCTCTTTATGTGAATCAGCTCACAAGAACCAAAATGATGCTATGAAATAGCTTCAACATTTACCAAGACCTTCTGTATCTTTTTTACTGCTGAAACTATTCAGAAAAACCTATGGTTACTTCTAGTTGCTTTGAAATTTAAGGTTTTTTTAGGCTGTATGACTCACTAAGAGGCATTATTGCCCAGCTTTATATGCAAAAACAGATAACACCTTTGCCCAAAGATTACATCAATGGCTACAGTTCCATGGTTTGTTTAGATACATGCGAATTTTTACCTTTGAGGTATTCAAATGTTGTTTCATATATTTTAATACCAGAATCAGGAGGATATTTATATTTAATCTACTGCAAACTTTTCCATAAAAGTATGATAATTTCCCTTAGAGGAAAGGATATTTCATATAAATTGCTAGCTAGGAAGTTGAATGTTCATGGATAAGATCTAACTGACAAAGAAAATAATTTTAAATTTATTAGACTCATGTACTGATTACAAAAATAACAATTCTTGATCCTAAAATTTCAGTGAAAGTATGAGAGTACTTCAGGCAAAGACCTGGATATAGCAACAGCAACAGGATACAGGCTTGTCTAATCCCTTACCATATTTAAAGCTTAGCTATAGCTATCTGCTGTAGATCTGCAAAGAAAGCATTTGGAATTACAACAAATCTGAATGGATGTGAAATGGGTTGACCCTGAAAATCTCTACTTAATCTTTTCTTGGCTTTCATCAACAAATCAGTTCCTCTTATGCAATAAGCCTTCAGAGTTATCAACTAGGATTTCAGCTGGTGACTGCAAACATGCCATATGGGAAAAAATGATTATTTAGTGTGCAGTTCTTAGGCTGTACTATATATGTCACACCTATGGGTTTTTTATGTTGTACCGACATACAGCACGTGTAGTTCTGAGTCTCTGTTTTTTATAACAGGGCGGCTTTTTGTCTCTCTCTCCTTTTTTTTTTTTTCCTTTCCCATGTGCGTCCAGCATTTTTTCCTGTATTCCCCTTCTCGAGCATTCCTCTTGCATATTTTTGGATTTCCTTTTCTTTTCAATGTTCAGAGCAACCTAATATCTAGTATAAAAAAACTCGTACAAAATAAAGCTTGAAAAAGTGAAGAAACAATCTTTCAATTAAAAAAATCACAGACTTATCTTTCACTGGACTGTGCAATAGTTATATAAAATAAACTCTAAAAAATTTTCCAACAAGTTTATACATATTGCTTGTAATGCAATGTTTGAAGATTTTTTTCCCTACTTGGTAGAATTGCTATTTTTTCCTTCTGCAAATGTAGCATGTGAGTTTGCTAGTTTACATTTTTGGTAACATTGTATTAGATACTCAGTATAAAATAGTAATTCTTAACTAATTTTTGGGCTATATAGCTAGGCATACAATTCTTGATTACAGAAATCTGCCGCCAGTATGATCCTACCCATTGATTTTGTGGGAACCCCTGTCTATCAATACAAATAAAGTGGCCAAGCCACTCTCCATCTTTTACCAGCAGTCCTGGTTAACGGGGGAGGTCCCGGACGACTGGAGGCTTGCCAATGTGACATCCATGTACAAGAAGGGCCGGAAGGAAGATCCAGGGAACTACAGGCTGGCCAGCCTGACCTCGGTGCTGGGGAAGATTATGGAAAGGTTCATCTTGAGGGTGCGCACGAGCCACATCCAGGACAACCAGGGGATCAGGCCCAGCCAGCACGGGTTCATGGAAGGCAGGTCCTGCTTGACCAACCTGATCTCCTTCTATGACCAGGTGACCCGCCTCATGGATGAGGGAAAGGCTGTGGATGTGGTGTACCTGGACTTCAGTAAAGCCNGAGGTGCTGGAGCGTGTCCAGAGAAGGGCAACGAAGCTGGTGAAGGGCCTGGAGAACAAGTCTTATGAGGAGCGGCTGAGGGAACTGGGCTTGGTTAGTCTAGAGGAGAGGAGGCAGAGGGGAGACCTCATTGTGCTCTACAACTACCTGAAGGGAGGTTGTAGCGAGGTGGGGGTTGGTCTCTTTTCCCAAGTAACTAGCCATAGAACGAGAGGAAATGGCCTCAAGTTGTGCCAAGGGAGGTTTAGATTGGACATTAGGAAAAAATTCTTTAGTGAAAGAGTGGTCAGGCCTTGGAAGGTGCTGCCCAGGGAAGTGGTGGAGTCACCATCCCTGGAGGTATTTAAAAGACGTGTAGATGAGGCGCTTAGGGACATGGTTTAGTGGGCATGGTGGTGTTGAGTTGACGGTTGGACTTGATGATCTTAGAGGTCTTTTCCAACCTTAGTGATTCTATGATTCTATGAAATACATATAGATGAGCTATATTTTTTAAATAGAAATACAGTAAGTAACAAAAGGCTAACAGCCTTGTGCTTTCAGTAGGAAAAACAAATTCAGCAAAAGCATTATGCAAAATCTTTTAAAAAAATATTAATTCTTATTGGATACACCCAGGAAGGGAAGAATTTGGAAAGACATATTTCAGAAGGAATCTGTCTTTCTGCTGAGAAAGACTTTATGCCATATTCAGTAGTCATCTTGATCACCTCCCTAGACTCTGAGCATCCTTGTAAGATTTCTGTCAGCCTGGGATAATAGTAACTACTTTAGTGGTGTAACAGATTTTACCTATTGTATACAGGTTTAAACATCCTTCTGCTGTTGGGAGGCTGGCGTCTTGCAGGCTGATAAATTTCAAACCTTCCTAGATGAAAAAAATTATCATTGAGCAACCTTTCCTGATGGTAGATTATGTAGGAACAAATAAGCAAGCTATATGGAGACCATATTTAAGATTAACCTAGAAAGTAATTTTATTATTTAAACGAAGACTCTGGTCTGAAACAATGGGGTGCAACATTATTATGAATTAGCAGGAAGTTGTCAAGGTATTTGCTTGACATATAGCAGTGCATGGTGTGCAAGCTGAGGTATGATCTTTCCTGCTTTGCGAGGTGTTGTGTATTTTACTCTGCCCTTAGCTGCTAGTTACAGCAGGTTTTGCATTTTGAAGAGCCTAGATGACAATTACTGGCCATTGATATGTCTATTCTGGACGTTGATATGTCCAGAGGAATGTCTGTTCTCTACTCTCAGAAAGCTATTGAATATATTTCCTGAATATCTTCCACGTTGGTGTATGTAATATATATTTATAAAGTACCATGGAAAAAATATTTTTTGTTTGAAAATGGTAAAGATTTCAGTGATGAGAATGTCCAGGGATTTCTTAAAAAGAATGTTAATTTAACCTTACTTAATTTTCCTCTTACTGCAAGTTTCCAGAAGCCTCTCCAACCTCTGCTACCTACTTGAACTGTCAAATCACAACAGCAAAAATAACTGTTAGGTTGCCAGTCATATCTTCTTAACAGGTCTTTCACAATACAGTAAGAAAGACTTCTTAAAGTGAAAGCTTTATTTTGCAATAGCCAGACTATCAGCTGTCATTTAAAAATTTAAGTTCTGGACATTAATGGTTGGCAGAAAAGTTGAAAATGTGAACTGAGCTCAGATGACAAATTAGAAAAGTTTAAACCTTGTAATTAAAAATAAACTACATCAAAAATACATATCATCATGTGTGAATGCAGACAAATCAACATATTCTTTCCTCCTTTACCCTGATTTTGCACTGCCTGTTTAAATTAAATCAGTCCAAGGACTCTTTACTAATGGATTTGCCCAGCAGAGAGTGTATGTGTCACTACAATACAATTATATCCTGTAGCACCTGTATGCACATCTCTTTGATCCATCTATTGTAAATATTGTATAAACTATAAATTTTCCTTGCTTTGCTAACAAAGACTTGCATTATTTTTCAGTTAACCACAAATTCTCTCTCTGGACAGTAATAAGATGTGCCATTTTTCACTGTCTTGTTAAATTTCCTCTGTTTTATTGAAAGACACAGACCCTTCCAATGCTTCTCTGAAAGTCACAGTTGTGTTGTAATTAATGACATATTCTTCTGGAGGTATGGGAGGTCTTAATGGAAGTATTCCTCAGGTAAATTTATAAACTCAAAAGAACCTATATGTGGACTATTTTGAGGATTTTCCGCATTGCTCTTACTGCCTTTGATTTATATTTTTGGGCAGGTTTCAATAGAAAGTCAGATGAGTTTAGGTAAGTAGCCCTGTCTTATGTGATTTTTTCTTTTTTTTTCCTTTAAAAAAAAAAAAAGGAAAATGCATGTTTATATATCTCACCATATTCAAGAAATATTCATGTGGTCCTTCTGTATGATGAAAACCAGGGAATGAGTTAAAGATTAATTTATAACTGTAAATCATTCAGTTTTCCATTTAATATCTTTCAAAATGTAAAGATGCATACATTCTCCTAGTTTTGCTGAAACTTAAATGTATTAATCATAACAAATTACTGGACAGAATTTTTTATTGCTTAATGCCTTTACAATTTCTCTATATGGATACTAAAATAATGTGGAAAAGATCTCCTGTTTGCTTCTTTTCAGAAAAAGGTGAGATGCTAATTTTTTGCTACACATCTAATAAACTGGAATTCCTCAGTTAAATCCCATCTGATGCTTGAAAAAAATCTGTGTGATCTCTTGGGTGTACAGCCAAAGGTATCTTTGATTCTTTCTCTCTTTCCAATTAGAAACGCTTCCAGGTTCTTTTCTGTTTGATGTCAGGAAAATGGTTGTAAAATTTTGTAAAAGAATATTCCAAACAAGTGCAGTATTCTGAAGAGTTTTTGTTGGTTGTGTCTGCATGTGGATAAACTTTTATTGAACACAAAATTGTTTAGAATTGGTTTGTATCCACAAACTGAACTGCAGCCTTCAGTGTTGATTCACTCAAGTCAACAGGAGCTAACACAAGAAGGCTATGAAAAAAATGTTAAGACCTCACATAAACGGGAAGCAAGCCAGGTCCTCAAGACTGCTATTTACAGAGGTCTTAACCATGAGATTTTTTCCAGATCAAATTCCTTGTAAAATAATAGTAATTTTTTTCAGACTTTCATCACTGCTCTGAATTTCCATGGCAGCGGCACGGCTAACTTCTGCTGATGTATGTATGAGACAGCAGCATGACCAGTAAAGTGTGACCCTGTCCTTGCAAGCCCTACCACTGGCATTGGTACTGACATAAGACGCTATTAGTGTTTTAAAAGTGGCAAGTGATCAAAAGACTGCATAAACAAAAGTAACTTTCATTGCTTTTCATCTCAGCAAGTGAAATAACTTTCAAGATAAAACCATGTTTTGAGGACACAGAAGATTTCACTCCAGTTTTCTCAACCTCCCTCACACCCCTAAACGTAGGGTCTTCTCAACCGTCCTTTAACAAGTACTAAAAAACCAGGATATTCCCAAAGCCTTAGGCAAAGGGCTTCTGTTGATGGAAGGACTGGAATTTGACATGTCTGTTTCTGGACACAGCTGGCCCTCTGGCATGTTGGTGCATCCAAGAGCGAGTCCTTGCAAAAGAAAACTTCTGATGGATCAAGCTTTTTTCTTAGGGAGTATCTCAGAATTTAAGGAAGAGAGAAAGAAAGGAAATTTTTTCTCTGGTATTTATTAAAAATATAATGCCTAATTTTACATATGTAATTTATCTGGTATTGCCCACTCTTCTTAATGATCTTTGAAGACTAGTATCTGCATTTAATTCTTAATGCAATTTTTAAAGAACATAAGATACTTTTTTTGTTATTTTAGGTATTCTGGCTTGGACTTTCATAGGAATATTAATAATGGAAAGAACCCATATTTAAAAATCTGGGTAGATGGTACAAAATACAGGGATATGACAAGTGTATTCCAGATTAATAGCGCATGTGTTCTGTGGGAGAGAAATTCAAAGATCTCACTTGGACAGCAGTTCAGGAGAACTGCTAAGCTTTCAGGAAGCCACTAGCATGTGAAAATTAAATGCTTTTGTGGGAGCTCTGTATTTTTCATGCATGTACTGACTGTACAGAGCTATATAACACTGAGCTGATTTAGAAGACCACTGATTTTTAATCCTTTTTGTTTTAACCACAACATCTGTAAGACCTTCCTCCTTTATCTTTTCTGTGTTCAAACAAACAAACAAAAAGTTCTGTACTATAGTAAAAAAAAAAAAAGGTTGGTCCTAGGCAGCAGAAATAGTACAGGTTTACTTGCAGTTATTCCTTGAAAATAAATAATGATGATCACCTAAAAAGAAAAAATATAGTGTCTTTGTGATAATAAACTGTTGTGAGAACTGTGAGTAAATTCAGTTTTATGAGGAAGGAACATTGCATCTTGTTCATATGCAGAAAACTCTTCCCAAGGAAAGTACGTCTTGGTTGGTTAAGAGCGCGTGGTGCAAAGTGGAGCACAGATTTCCTGAACTTCTGCCTGGGGGTAGGGAACCGCCCAGTCACTGACTGTGCTTATGGCACTGGCGGCAGGCAGTGCTGTGGTGCCTTCCATTACATCCATAAGCACTCCAAGTAAAATTCAGGCATGGGAGAGATCCCAAAAATGCAGACTTCCTTACCACTTGAGTATTCTACACGAGTACTTAAAACAGAGGATGCCACAGGCAGCAATGGTTAACCTCCAAACAAAACCATGAGATTTTTCCACTGAAATGTCATTCTGGAATGGTGCAGCAAGCAGTGGCCTCTCTGACGTGTTTTGCTGGTTTTTGGATAAGTGAGTGCTAATTCCCTGTGAACTCTAGATAGGAGTTCTTCAGTGGGCTGGCTAAAAGAAGAACTATTGAATGGGCTGATTAGCTGTAAACCAAAAAACAAACGAACCAAAAAATTCCTAGCCAAACTTACAAATACCTGGCTTCTTACTTCTGAGGAAGCACTGCTCAGGCCTGCAGGTTATATCAGGCAGTATGAACAGAGACAAATTGATATGGGCCAGAACTGGACCAATGTGTGGCTTCCCTGCAGTTACAATAATCCGAGTGTGCACACCCACAAGTTCATAAAGCAATGCCCTTTAAGCCTTGCAAGTTTGAGCTCAGAACCGACCTTAAACTGGCTGAAACACACTGTGCATGCCACTGTCTGAACCTGCAGCTGGGGACTGCTTCCCATATCGCCTCACATGAGCAGAAGGTAGATTTGCCCATGATTTCCAAGCATCTGCCCTGTGTGTTCTTCCTCTTAGATGACCAGTTATATCCTGAGCTCTCTCTGTTTCTCCCATGACTGGCAGGCTGATCCTGGGATATCGATCTGAGCTCAGCCTCCCTGGTATCATAAGGTCATTCTGCAGAAGTTTAGAAGAAAACACAAGCTCCTGGCTTCTGTATTCAGTGACCTCAGAGAGACAATCCCATGCCTACAGTCCCAGCTAGTACATTGTTTTCCCACACACAGACATATTCAAGATCACCATTCATCTTCCTCTGGTAACTGCCAGCTGCGTCTGTAATGGGTGAAGAAGTCAGAGCTGGGAGAACATAAAGTTCCAGCAGAAAAGGTCATGAAGCACAATATTTTGTGCAGTTGTTGGACCTCAGACAGAACAGTTGTGAAAGCAAGCCTGTGCAGAGCACAGACCTAATCCACATTACTGTTTAATTATTCTGTTAATATTCTTTTACCCAGCTATTCCTCCTTTTGCTCTTGCTGCCTTCCCAATGCCTGATGATTTGCTTATGGTTGTGTGTAATTGTCTGGAGGCTTCACTACTACTGCTGCAGAGGGAGCTCAGAAAGGTAACTTATCACAGAATCAGGGCTTATTACAGACGCTGAACACAATTGCACTGATCAATGTAATAACTCAATAGACTCTAAGTTTGTAATATTACTAAAGCAGATCAGTACATGAAGATTAAAACAGCAACCTCCTAAAATACTTTACAGTCTCTCAAGACTCCCCTCCACCATTCATACTTTATAGATGTGCAGGGGTAAAAAAGTTCAGAGATCTGTGCAAGTTTATTTGTAAGTCTATTTCAGAATCAGGAGAGATGTTTCTGAACCCTTATCAGTAGCAGCAGAAAATACTATTATTTAAAGGCAAATGACTTTATAATGAAGTCAAAGCCAACTTCTGAGTGCCTGACACTTGCAACCATTGTTTGGGTTACAATAGCAATAGAGCAGCCCATAATTTAATGCTAAGGGATTCCATCACAAAATGAAAGTAATCCTGAATGAATTTTGAGATTCACTGACAGCTTGAATGAGGAAAGATGGTATTTGCAGTCTACAAAAGCTTAAGATGAAAAAAATTAGTATGGTAGCATTTCAGAATACAAAAATGTTGCTATGGCAACTGTGTCCCCTCCATGGGCTCTTCTTTCTAAGAAATGCTGTATGTGGGTGCATGCTACAGAATTGTGTGTATGTTGTAGAGAATGGAGTGGAATTTTAATCACAATTCACAAGAAAACTTACTGCAAAAACAATCTTTTGTACAAAGATGTGGGTGGTTTTGAACGGTTACTTAAGCTTCTAATGAAACAGATATCAGAAAAGATTTCTCCACAAGCTTTTCAAGTACCAGTCTAATGATAAGGTATTTTCTTCTGTTCTGAAATACTTTTCCTGAAGTATTAAAAATAACTCCTTTGTCTGGGTTCCACAGGGGACTACTACCGGCTGTAAAAAAACTAGGAGGTGACTTGCTGAATAATAGGGCAGCACATGAGTTGATAGGGAGTGTGAGACAAGAAAAGACTCTGCCTCAAAAACACATCTTTAAAGTTTGCTTTTCACATCATCTTGGACCACAAGGTGCAAATCTTGAAACATGTGACTGGCGGAAACATGTAATGACATGGAGGGGAACAACACTAAGCTAAACAACCTAAGGCAACATAGACTTGTGCCAGCATTTCTGTGTCAATATCGGTACACATATATTTGCAAACATGGAGAGCAAAATAGTATGCCAGGGGTTCAGAATCCTTTAAGAGATACTTACAAAAAAAAAAAAAAAAAAAGAAATGAAATGAAATGAAATGAAATGAAATGAAATGAAAAGAAATGAAATGAAATAAAATTTAGCACTTTGCCCTTGACTGCAATTTTTGAAAAGAGCATACTTATTCTAAGTCCCATTTTAAAGACAGAATTCCCTAACTTGGTTCACTGATGAACTCATTACCAAATTTTAGAAATGAAGTTGTGTTTTTTCTGTGCCCTCACCACATAACAAATGCCTAGCCATGCAGCATCACATCTGTTCAGTGTTCTGCCCCAAACAGACGCCAATGCTAGATGGTCTAGGAGAGAAGGTGCAAAATTCCATATTTAGATGGGAGAGAATCTTTATTCAGCCTCATGTATCCAGTTTATCGTTCCAACTTACATAATGCATTATGAATCACATGGTTTATTTTCATTTCAAACTTTTGCCCTGACTCTGGATAGTCTTTCTAGCAGCAGTAATATTCTGTCCCTCTTTAAACTTCCAGAGTCCTTGATCTCTACCTTTTTCTGTGATGTATAGAAATAAACAAGCAGAAAAAGGAAGTGCTAAGACATCAGGGAACAGAGTGGTCTGTTTTGACGTAATAGTTGGGAGATCCATCAAAGGGCCACCACTGGCCTGAGATCAGAAAGCTTGTGCGCTGCCTCATTAAACCTGTGTTTTCTCTCAGCTTTTGGGGCGAGGAGGATGGACCGACCTCTTGCTGAGCAATGTGATGAGTATTGCGTCGCATGATAGAATTTGCAGTGCATGAAAAGAATAAGAAATAATGTAGTCACATGTATATATATATGTGTGTGTGTTTGTGTCTGTATGTGTGTGTGTGTATATATTTCCATACATGTATGTTAGGTTATGTGATAAAGCTCATCTGAACACCCACCAAGGAGCAGAGAGAGAAAATGGTGGTGGTGGGGCACTCAAACAATACCCTTCTAGGCTACTCCCAGGCCCATCCCAGGAACCATCAGCCCTTTACAAGTCCATCTGCACAAGGCCAGAGGAGCACCGGGCCACAAATTACGGACCCCACACCTTCTATGGGCCCTTCCAAGGGCTGTCCCAGGACAGCCTCAGTGCCCCTGCCCAGCGTGAAACCCACCACCACCAGCCACTGGCAGCAGCCCCCAAATCACGTTTCAGAGCAGAGTGGATTGCTGCCTGGGGCGGGGGACACGTTGTGGGATGCAGGGGAAGAGCATATTGGGATTGCACAGGATTTATTACAGGATGTTTAGTGAAGGAGAGGGGAGCAGGATGAGGCCCTTGCCTTGGTGCTGCCTGTGTTTGTGTGAGTCTCCAGCCTCGCTGCTGGTTGGACCTGGGGACGTGGAGCTGAGCAGCCTCCCCTGTCCTAGGCTCTGTATGTATTTATGCCGTCTATGAGGAAATTATTACAATAACACAGCAGATAAGAAAATGATGTGTCGCTATATCCCTTTGTATGTGAAAATAAATAGTTTAAGCTCCACTTGAACAGAAGTTTTTTATATATATATATATATATGGATATTTTGACAGCAACAAAGCATGAATAAAAAGGAATACTTTTATATTTAAATGCACATATGCTGATGGGTTTTCACAAAGCCTTGTACACTAATCTGGTGGTAATGAGGATTACATTTCAGTAAAATCTCAAACACTATTAACCTCTAAGGATAAAAGTATTCTGGAATTCAGTTAAAAATAAATATTTATCCTAGAATTTGCCTTTTATCTTTTGCACCAACTCAGTTTCTGTAACAAATGTCTCTTAGTCCATTATTAACCTTGCACTATGTTAACTTAATTTGTATCTAATATTAATCTTTATTTCCATTGACAATTTGTGGAACAAGTCCAGATTTTCACAGTGCTAAGTTAGCTTTTGGTTTGATCCAGCCTCAAAGCAGACTAACAAAAATGGATTGTAAAATCTTTAGTCCATGCACTCAAATAATACTTAGTTTGTTCATGGAAATACTATTATAACATGAAATTAATAGCAAGGAGAGCTATCACGAATAGTAGTAACAAAAATAAATTTTAATTTGTGGTAACGGTTTTGTGATTCAGAGGGTCCATTAGCAGATATATTGCAATTAGAGAAGAACAACCTTTTTTTAAAAACTCTAATCTAATTTGCCTTGCAATGGTTTGGATTGCAAATCAGATACTTTCTTGTATGCTTTCTCTTGCATAGTGTTGACTATATTAGAGTTTTATTTTTACTTGGCCTGCCTTATAGTCTCATAGCAAAACTGGATTCTGACTTTCTGAATTTTGAATGTTTTCCTACCTGAATTTGGTGTGAAATTGGGAACTGGCTATAAAATTAAGATCAAGATAGGATTGCAGACTCTTTTTGCTTTCTACCTTCCTTGTCTCTAGCTCTATATTGAAATTCATCTATAGGGCTTTTTGAATGGGTTCTTTTTGGAAAAAAAAGTGTTTTCAGGCTTCAATTTTGTGATTGGCTGAAGCCACATAGGAAAAGTGCCTCTCTGTGCAGAAGAGTATGGTGCATAGAACCCATACACATTTTTAGCCTGGTTAGTGCTTCTGTGATGATTTTCTTCAGCAAAATATTTGGCAGGTTCACAGGACCAATAGCTTGACAATATTCACAGGCAAGTCTTTCTATAATTCACATCAGTTTGTAAGAACAGTATTTTGAGTTGTAGGAGTCTTGTTCCTACGACTCCTTCATTCATTCAAACCCCTTGTACCTTGTAGAGATAATCAGAATCTGGATGTTTTTCTATCCTAGCCAGAGTCTGATGTGTCTTAGAAAGGCAAACAAGTTGCACTGCATGTAGATGCCCTTTTTAGTTTCTTACAAAAGAAAAAAAACGCTACAGGCAATGCTACAGGCTTGGGGAAGAGTGGCTGGAAAGCTGCCCAGAGGAGAAGGACCTGGGGGTGCTGGTTGACAGCCGGCTGAANATGACCTTAGAGGTCTTTTCCAACCTTAATGATTCTATGATTCTATGAAAATATCATCGAAATTCCTCAGTGAATGTCTGCTGAATGACTTGGAAAAGGACAACAGAACAACAGAACCTAGTGTGGAGCAAGCAACCCACAGGGAAGTCTCTGGTTCTTGCTGCTTCCCCCCACCTCCACTGAGCTGGAGCACAGCCATCAGTAACGGGGGTAGCATGGAGTCGGACCTGTCCTGAGTTATTTCTGTAGACTTGGGAACAGCATGGACTAGAACAATACGTTCAGAGCTAAAATTTCTCTGGTGATAACAACTTGCAGGAAAGCAGCTATGGGAGAACAGTAATAAATTGAAGACCTAAAAGGGAGATAAATCATCTGTCTGTAAGTAAGTAGATATGTGTTTTGCAGATAAGACCTAGTCTGAATGACCATGGGCTGTTTCAGAAGATAAGGGAAGCTAGCAAACTGAAAGCCTTGGCTGATGTGCTGATTTGCATCCTCTACATGGGTCTATGAATGCAATAAGAGTAAAAAATAGAGTTATAGTGAGAGGTGAGTACATAAAGGTAAGAGTAAATACATAGAATAACTATCTCAGAAGTTAGAACATTGCTTGTCATCAGAGATGATGGCTTAGTAGTCAGGTAGCTCATTTGGGATGCCTAGCATCAGCATGGCAGAAACAAGCCAGAACCATAGACTTGATTCATGGCTGAAGGCAACCAGGTGTAGGTTAGACTACAGATTTAGGTAATGGTTTTGTAGGATGCCATCATGAAAAGGTAAAACAGGGAGTAATTAATAACTTCAAGGTGAGTGGGAGTTATTTCAGTACAGCATTCAAAGCAGTACCCTTGAACATTGCTTTTCAGAGTCACAGATGGAAATTGCATTGTATAGCTGCAGCTAACCTGGAGAAACAGACCGTTACTGAAAGCATCAGTATAAAGCATCTGGCAGACTCAGACTTCAGACTGATGTATTTGTGGAAATTTCTGGATTTATATAATTTCATAATATGCTTTTAAAATCTCAAAATATGTTGATGTTTTAACACTGCCTTTTTAAACCAGCCTCCTAAAAGAGGTGTGAAAATAGAAATCCTTATCAAACTACAGTCAATTCCTGTCATTAATCTATGACTGATTGAACTTGGAAACATCAATTCTGGAGGTGAATCTGTGAAGAAGAGATCCCTGGACCAGTCATGTCAATGTGCTCTGTCATGAATTATGTTCACAGGCCGGACTACACTTAGTGGACAACTGTTGGCTGGAGTATGCATGCTGGAGGAGTTGGAATGACAATGTCACTTGCAGAAGGAGAACTAGAGTTTTACATTCGCATAGACTCTCTACCAGGACCTCTGCAGCTTTGCTTGGCCTATTTGGGTCACCTGAGATCTGCTGTGCATTCTCATCTGCCTGTACCTGCACATGAAGTATTGCTCTTAAAGTACTGTGAGAGCTGTGGCAGTCAGGCAAAAGCATGAAAGCAAATTATTATGCCCAGCTCTAAAGGTTGTGTAGATTTCGTCCTACATAACTGTTAATGAGGCATAGGATATTCTTATCCTGGCAGTGATGGACTTGCCTAAGTGTGCATGTAGGATGAGCCCCTCTTATATTTTCAGCATCCACTGACTCTGGCTGGGACAGTTTAATAGCTTTCATTTCTCTCTTGGGAGGAGAGAGATGAAGAAGCAACAGAAAAAGCTCCTGAAGACATTTGCTGTGCTGTGCAGGCAAGGCTGGGTTTACTTCTGGGATCAATGTCTCTTCCTACTCAGTGTCAAGAGGCTCACCAACACACAGCCCAGCTGCGCTGCACAGCACTACACTGTAGTTTTCCCAAACTACAGAAAAAAAGGCTTTGCTGCAATTCAAGCCTAAGGGAAAACAAAACTAAACATGGAAGAGAACAAGAGAAATGCACTTTTTTGATGTTAATTACTTAATTAAAATACCTTTTAAAATACTTCTTTGCAGTGTTACATACAAATTCTCAGGTAGTAATTGTAGGTTACGTATGTAATTATTTTATTCTAACAAGCTTGTTAACAAAAGACATTGCATTCTGTAGACTTCCCAAAGAACAGCTAACTCAAGTTAGATCATTGGTCTGGATACATTTTTGTATATCCATTCCAAAATAGAAGCCGGTGTGTATATACATAAGTAAATATATATGCATATACTTTTTTTTTTCTGTTTTCCAAAGTGTAAAATTAACTATACTTACTTTTCTGACTTACTGACTTACGTACCATTTCTCCAGTTCTTTGATTGCCTGGCTGATGCTCTCCAGCTTCTGCCCTGACATTTACTCTATTAAATATAGCCTGCAGGTAAACTGGAGTGTCATTATGGGTCCTTAAAAGGTGATTCCTTAGTGTCTTTAATTGACAAAGATTGGTTGTTAAGCCATATTGTTCTTATGACCTCAGAATAACTGTCAAGAAAGCAAAAAATACTGGAGAACAAGTTGTGCAGGCTACTATGCTGACAAAGGTCATTACTTATGACTTAAGTATATGAAATACTGAGGGATAGCATTTACCCGGTACCTGATGGGAAAGCACTGTTCTTAAGCAGTGTATTCATCCTGATTGGGGTATTAAGGCTGGAGACTGAAACTATAAAAGCCTCTGGAATAGAGAAGTTTCTCAAACATGTTAGATAATTGCTGGACAAATGTTAGTATGGGAATTAAAATATTAATTCAGTTTATTCCATTAACATAGCCCATTGCAAATGCCAAGGGACAATGAAGACTGAGTTATGCCAGGTCCTTTTGAAAGCACATCAGAAGACAAATGCTGCTAATGTGGTGTTTTATGAATATTATATCCTACTGTCCTGAGGGCAGTTTGAGATAGCTGGGATTTGTGCTCAGTGAGTTACCCGGGCTCAGCTGAAAGAAAAGTAAGTTAGCACTGACATACATTGTTATGACTCAGCCCACAACCACACGCCTATTTCTACCCTCACTGACTGGAGCACCTGTTTACAATGATCAGCATTTAACCCGTGTGGATGTGTGGACGCTAGAGTGAACAGTCCTTTAATATGTTTTGATCCATCTAGAGACTGGAAGTCTTTTCTTTTTTTTTTTAAGCATATATTTAGACTTCTCTAAAATAAGAGAATTTAAATTATTCTTGGATTGTTTGAATCTGCAGATGATTTAGTCTTTACATATGTCTAAAAATGCCTTTCCCAGAACACTTTCTCTCTCAGTAGTCTAATATTTAAACTTTAATTGAAACTAATCTTCTCATTAATTATGTTCTTTCTTTTTTTCACTTGCTTCGGCTTTTCTGCAATTATAGCTCTTATAATGATTCATTGCACTTCTCCCTCTTTTTTCTAGCCTTGTGTAATTCCTCTGTTAGATGCTCATTTTCTGTGGGGATTACAGAGACAAAATAAATTTTATAGGTGAAGTTTTTAAAGAGGTGTATGTAACTAGACCACCCAGGTTCCCAAATGCACTCCACAGAAGGAAGGACAGATCCATGCCACCTCTGCCAGCAATGATGTTCATGCCATTTCTCAGTCCTAGATGTGTGCTGTGGATGTGCAGAGCACAAAGTGCATCCACACCACACGTGGTGTGTTCTCATTGCTGTCCCGAGTGCACAGCTCCAGCCTGCTTCCACCCACAGCAAAACCTCTTGAGGATCACCCCTGGAGCACTCCTGGGCAACCCATAAGATTCCAAGTACAGATATAAAGAAAATTCACATCAAAAAGAACAGCCCCTCTCATGCACTGATTATGTAATGTAGATGGATCCAGCTGGGTGTCTAGGACCAGAGCCACAGAAGAATTTAGGTACCTAAACATAACTAAGGTCAATTCTAGGAGCTATTTTCAGGATTAATGAAGACATACGAATCATACTCTGTCACTGACTGTGAACGGTTGAAGGCTGGGAGAGTACACAGAGAAGCATCATCTGTGCTGGCTCAGCATTTCTACTCTTTCCTGGGCATCTGCATTTGGCTGATGCTGGGAATTGGATCTTGGTGATCAAATCCATCAAACTTTGGGATGATCCAGCATGGCTGAAGCTCTGTTTTGATGGATACTTTCATTTGCATTCAGAAGTGTTGTTGCTAGAGGAAGAGAAGTTAGCAATGAAAAGGGTTTTTTTTCCCATATAATTAATTAAATACAGTCTGACTGTTTATTTATTGTAAATAATATGTAGATCCGAAAGCAGGATTCAAAACCCACGACTTTTCATTCCCAGCTGAGTGCCCCAAATGACAGATTTCAGTATTACTCATTCTTGCTTATTTTTCTTTTGGCCTCATGAATTTTAATTTCTGTCTTGTGCTATGCCACAGATTCAACCAGAAGGGGTGGGAATCCCTGTGGGTTTTGACTATCCCAAACCCTGGAAATCACGGTGTTGTAGAGAGGGGGTGATGTAGAGAGGGGGTGATTTAAATCCCCTCAAACTAAGAAGGCTAAGAACAATTTCTATCTTCTAACTGATTGCTTTTACAATTCGTTTGTTGGGAAAGAAGCATGTACTATCAATCACCAGAAGTTGATTTTTTCGAAGGCCTAAGCTTCATTCTGTCTTTCAAAAGATTTCTTTTCTAATGTTTCAAAAAAAATACACTCCCCCACACCCTTCACCCATTTTGTTAATCCTAAATGATTGATCTTCAGTGGATGAAGATGCCTTTCTACAAGCCTGATTCAGACGACTAAGCTCCAGAAAGGATTAGGAGTTCCGCTCTAAATGATAATGTTATTGTTTCCTTGAAAACAAGCATACCGATGCTTTGAGGGCCAGAGAGAGACTAACATGGTTGGGGTTTCAGTCCTCTATAATAGCCATAGCTCTGTACAATTTAGGGCATGAAGAGGGGCCAGCCTTGTGCTTTCTTTGATATTTTGTATTTGCAGATTTGCGAATGCGATCTTAGAATACTGCTCAGTCCTAGGGAAATGAAAAATAGTCAAACAGATGCCTATGCTAAATAGTGCTACTCTTTTGGAATAGCATGACTTTTTATTTAAAACATGCATTATTTTGGGGAAGGAAGAGGTGGGTGGATGACTGAGGAGGTGTAATGGATAGAAGAGCTGTGGCAGGCTTTGGAAGAGATACTGGATAAAAGCAACTGCTTTTGGGGAATGGAGATTACTGATTGAAACTGCCCCTGAGTTACCTGCAATACGGGAGAAATGCATATTGTTTTCAAGTGCTGAATCTGAAACTGCTGCAGTCTTTTTTTAACATTTTGCCATGCTGCCCACCGAATCAGTAGGAGGACATGTTAATAATCTACCATCTACAGCTCTAATAAGTCACATCTAAGGATGTGATTCTGTTTTGCTTCACAAGCAGTTATCTTAGATAGTGCGCTGTAGCAAACTTTCTGAGCCCTGCAGGCACCTCCTACTCTTTTTCAGTCCATTTGACATTATATGCATTCTGGGATTTAAAAGTAAGCCTCTCAAAGGTAACAAGTAAAATGTAAAAAAGATGCAGATTCTTAGCTTCTGGAGTTTGATCAGAACAGATCTACAAAACCACAAAATCATCTGTTTATTAGTGAAATAAAAAAAACCACCACCAGAAAACTGCTGTTTGCATTTTCCTTTCTTCCTATAAAGGCTCAAAAAATCTAATCTCAGCTCAGAATTTCACAGAAAGTATCACTTTTACATTTGTCCAAAATTTTTATTGGTGTTTTGGATGTGCACCCAGAAGTTCCTCTTTCAGTTTTGTCAGAATACAGAAAATTTATGCTTGCTTTTCCATATGTGTACACTTTGTCCAGCTGAAGTCAATGGTCTACAATAATGTTTTAAAAATCAGTGTAAGGGTATGATCCAATAATCTTTGAAGATGGTGGAAATTTTCTCACATATTTGGTGATCTTTGGATTGTGACCAAAGTGAGAAGTGCCCTCTCTGTTGGTCTAACCAACTTTCTGCAGGGCCTGGGTGCTGGAGCATTTGAAGCCCAGCTTAGCATTAGGGACTCTGTGACAGAAACAAAGGAGGACAAAGGTTAACGCTTCATGCCCTCGATCACATGCAGTCCCACTCTATGTCAGACACTGCATATGTTTTCCAGACTTCTAAAGTTTTGGCAAAAAAGTATAAATTATCAAAGAGTCATCACTATAGTCAGCGTGTTTGGACAATCATGTTTGCAATTGGTATTAGCTTTGATGCCAGCACTGCGGTACACCTCACAACGCTCCTAGCTGCAAACCCACGCTCCCAGGCACAACTACTGCATGATGGGTAGATCTATATTACTGTCTCCATTTTCAGATTTTTTTTATTGCTTCCAGAAAGGAGAAAACACTAGCTAATATATCAGGACAAAGGTCACCCTTTCTGGCGCGGTACGCGGGTGGTTTGCTGAGTGCTTGTTTGCATGCACACCTGTGAGCAGCGCTGTCTGTGCTGGGCTCTGGGTCCGCTGAACTGGTCTCACTTGGACACTGCATGGTGGCAGCGGTAGCAGTGGTGGCTCCATGGTGGGTGCCCACTGCCCTGTGGTTTGGCAGCATGTCATCGCATGTTGGCACCTCCGGCTCCCTCTAACTTGTCCTGGGGCTCCTCGAAACATTTGTGGCTGTGGTTTTTGGTACCAAGGGCTGAATCTGAATAGGTACCAGGTGTGAGATGCTTCCAATGCGCTCACAGGGTTTCATTTATTGAAAAATAAATAGGGAGGAAGCTAGTCTTGTCATTGTTCAGCTCTGGGAGCCAAAGCAACAGTAAGTGTGAGCTTTGCATGTCACAAAGGCCTCCTTTTGGTTTGGCATCTGTTATTCCTGCAAGAGTTGCTATCTGTTATGTTGTTTACTCACAAGTTCCTAAGCAATTGCTTTCAGTACATTGATCTGCTAAAAAGCAAAGGAGAAAAGTGGTGCAGTTACAGCTGTTGTAAACTGTGCAGTAGAGTGGCTGGGGAGAATTTTGTTTTGCTCTAGATTTCTTCTGCGGACTGAAATTAATGAACGGCATGGAAGATAGGGAAGATCAGCATGAAATGTTTCTTTTTATGCTGCTTCATGAATGCTTTCGAGACATACAAAACAGTATTTGTGAAAAGTTGTTTTTTTTATTGCTGTATGATCAGGCGGTAGTTTTAATACTGCTTTGTATTCTGGCAAACTTGTCTTTCAAATAAATGTCAAACATGGGATTGTGTTTATGTTTCTCTTGCTTTCTTTGCATTTTTGTAGTTAAAAAAGGCTACAGAAATTATCATTAACCTTTTCATTAAAAAAACCCTAAAACTAGAAATGCATTATACGTTTAATTTGGCTTCCACCAAGAATGAAAGTTAAAAACATGTTAGTTATGAATTATTAAAAGACATGGTTCATTAGCAATTTCAATTTTAAAACTGTCATTTTGAAAATGATTTGCTTAAATGCGTATGAAAATAACAATGATGCTTCTTAGACACATTTAGTGACTTGATTTTTTTACTGGATTGTCACATGAAGATGAGCAATCTATGTGTAATACTTTCTTTCATTTTCTTAATTGTCCTATACAGTACCTCTTTAATATCTTCCTAGTGCGGTTGATATTAACTATACTGTGACAATAAAGGTGACAGTGCTGCTATGTTGTGCCAATTATTCTCACCTTGCAAAAGAGATGACCAAGGTCATCCTATAGGTTTATGCAAAATCTGATTTTGAATAGCATTTTACTGCCTGAGAACTAATCTCTCCAGAAAACATTACTCATTTGTCTTCATTGGTTAGTTACTCTGTGTGAATGATTTCTCATTTGCATTTACTGTGCCCCCAAATATATTGGGGGGGAGCTCTTGCATCAGCTACTGTGATAGCTCCTTTTGAGCAAATATTCAGTTTATTCAGAATTTCTTGGTGTCTTTAGTCTCTTAGTAGAGCATCTGAAGAGCAATAACAAGTCATTGGTTTCTTCCATAGCTGAGACTTTGCCTGCATGGTGGCTTGACTGGTTTGGCTAAAGTCAGCCTTCCCGAAATCAGGGACAATCCCGCTGCAGTTCATCAAGTATCTGGCACCATGCATTCACCCTTCTCCTCCATGGTGATAAGCCTCTTAGCAAAATCTTGGCTAGATTGATGTTACAAACCTACAGAAACCACCATTAAACCTGTAAACCTCCACATGTGACTGAGGATAAATCTACTCTGCAGTGAAAGGTGTGACTGCAGCTTCAAGCCAGCTGGGATCACACGTAGTGTGGGTGTCATGGTTTAACCCCAGACAGCAACTAAGCCCCACACAGCTGCTTGCTCACTCCCCCCTGCTGGGATAGGGGAGAGAATTGGAAGAATGAAAGTGAGAAAACTCGTGTGTTGAGATAAAGACAGTTTAACAGGTAAAGCAAAAGCCACGCATGCAAGCTAAGCAAACCAAGGAATTCCTTCACTACTTCCTATCAGCAGGCAGGTGTTCAGCCATCTCCAGGAAAGCAGGGCTCCATCATGTGTAATGGTTACTTGGGAAGACAAATGCCATGACTCTGAAAGTGCCCCCCTGCGTTCTTCTTCCCCAGCTTTATATGCTGAGTATGATGTCATATGGTATGGAATACCCCGTTGGTCAGTTGGGTTAGCTGACCTGGCTATGCTCCCTCCCAGCTTCTTGTGCAGCTGGCAGAGCACGGGAAGCTGAAAAGTCCTTGACTAATGTAAACGTTACTTAGCAACAACTAAAACATCAGGGTGTTATCAACATTAATCTCATACTGGACCCAAAACACAGCACTATACCAACTACCAGGAAGAAAATTAACTCTGACCCAGCTGAAACCAGGACAGTGGGGTAGGCTGTCCATGTGGAGAAATATCTGACCAGGTCCTACCGCATGCAGCAAATTTGATACCACTGCTGCTGAAAGTTAGCTAGTGTATAATCACACAAGGAGCAGTCATCCTTTTGTCCACTATGAAGACCAAGCCTCCTTATCTTCAGACAGCAGTACTCACTGTGGTGGTGTTGATAGATTAAAAAAAAAGACAAAAAATGCCCAGTATTTCTCTGCTAGTGCTGTTAACTCAATCTGGACATAGAACTCAGAGCTAATACACTGGGTTTTTATGGCAGCTGAAATGAAAGTGTTACTCGCCTTTATTCCTATCTTCTTTGATGTCTCAAGCCATGAAGAATTACGGTCTTATAAATTACCCCCAGACTGACTATTCTTGAGCAGCAGAAAGATAAAGGATGCACCTGAGTTGGCATTTTGATTATCAAGTGGGGATTCAGTAGACACAGTTTACTCATGGGAATACACGGGATCATTTAGCGCTAGCATAAAAAAAGAGTGAACTAGCCACAATCCTGTTATCAGCATCTGATCTTGGTAAAGTGGTTGTACCATCTCTGCCTATGTCAGACCGCTATGTTTTCTTTTTTCCCAGGTTCCCTGTCTTGCCCAAAAACTGTGTAACTGTTGGAGAATGGATGAGGGAACAAGGCCATAGTTCTTTGATAGAACTATTAGAACGATAAGACAGCATGAATAGAATAAAAGAAATACTAAGTCACAGCGAGGGGGTTGCAGGTGTGCTCACAGGGCAGAAAGCTTGCTGTTTCTTTCTTGTCAGCATGATTTGTAACTTCCTGCTGATATCGCACGAGCAAAGCACAAATAACCTTGAGGAGGGAGTGCATGGGAAAAACAGGACAGAACCCTGAGCAAGAAACAAAGTGACTGTCTGAGTTAAAAATAAGATAGATTGCTATAGTAACCGCAAGTAGGAGGAGTATGATAATGTAACCTTTAAAGCTGAGCCAATGATTATAGAACAAGTATGCCTAATTAAAAGTTTGATGTATAAAAATGTGTAAACCTTGTAATAAAGTGAAGCGTGCTTTACCATTCATATTGAATCGACCGCTCGCTTCCCTCACTCGTCGCATGTAACATTTTTGAGGGTCATTTTCCATTAGACAAACTTCCAAATTAATAGTTCTTTGGACCATGTCCTATCTTTTCATCTTTTTTGTATAGCATAGCACTGATCCCTGCCTGAGGTGTTCTTTCATTATAACAACGGAAGACTAATATAATAACTTTGTGAGGTTAAGTAGAATCTAGTGGGTCACTGACTCATATCCCAAAAACATTACTGCGAATTCCAATATTCATCATTAGTTATGAATTTTCATGGTAGAGGACCAAGTCCTGCAGATCTCTTATTGTTACAAAACCTTTGCAGGGAGAGTTAATAACTTGCATTAAGCCAATGATACACTTGGGCAAAGAAAAACAAACAGGTTCTGGGGCTTATAAACCTTTATTCAGTTCTACATTCTGTTGGTAGAACAACTTCTTCTTTTTCTTCTTCTTCTTCAGATTATACTGACTCTAACTTACTATGTGGTTTGAAATAAAGCGCTTGGCTGAGAAGTAAAACTACTGCTTTTAAACTATTAAAGAATACATTATCCAGCACTGATATATTCATTTCACAAATTATAAATAAAATAGGATTTATTTTTACAGACTCCATTTTTAATTTTTGCATTAATGTGTTCTCTTTTTCTAGGTGTCTTTTATATATTCATTACATCTCATAATGTGTCTTCCCTCAACAGATGGTGTTGTTGAATGCACAGCCAAGTTTATTTAGCACCTGTGAGAATGGGGAAAGACATACTGTTCCAAGATATCCATAAACCACACGCAAGTATTAGGAACCAGTATGAAATTAAATGGATACAGATGCTTCTTTGTTTTTAAATCAAGAATTCATTCTATGAGATTTTGAACCCAGATTATCACTTATAAAAAAGCCATGGCTGTGACTGCGAAATGATCCTGCCAGACACTGATGATGGATTAGGCTAATGAAGAAAATGATGGTGTGAGCAAATGTGCTTTATTTCTTACTTGCAGGTACATAGACATGAGCTATTTTGGCTCAGTTGACAAGTGGCATGTCATTAAGCTGTGGTAACTTAGTTACTTTCAATTATTTGCTGATAAAGTTCATGCAGAAGCAGCTTGCTTTAGAGGAAAACAGGACCTGAACAACTGAGTGTCCACAGAAGGCTTCACTTCTCCAGGCTGCCCTTATATAGATAGACCCACTGAAATCATTAACATTGACTTCACAGGCAAGTTTTGTTGAACTGCAACCAGAAAAAAAAAAAACCTTTACAATGTGTCTAGTTTTATGGCTAACTCTGGTAAATTTTCACTGCCTCAAGCCTTCAAGGCAGCAATAATGCCAGCTCAAAGGGTAGTTAGGTTGGGTGTTATTGTTCTGTATTATCATACAGTAAAGAATGGTAATGTATCATACAAGCAGTTTTGTCTCGGTCATTTTCTGTGTCCAGTGTTATTAAAACTTTTCAATATATATGTGCAAAACTGGGGGACTAGGGTTTTTTAGTATTTTTAATATGGGCACTTAACTGAATAAGTGACCTGGCATTTTGAGTTTGCTTTTGAAAAGTGTGAGAACAGCATATAACATCTGCAACCTATTTACCCATGCAGAATTAAAATGGTGAGCAAGCATTTTTCTTTTTATGTACTTAAAAGACCACTATAGGCAGTCCAGAACATGTCTGTCTAACACCCTGGAGATTAAAATAGAGCAACTGANCTGTTTCTGATACAGGCCAGGATGCTGTTGGCCTTCTTGGCCACCTGGGCACTCTGCCGGCTCATGTTCAGCTGGCTGTCAAGCAGCACCCGCAGGTCCTTTTCCTCTGGGCAGCTTTCCAGCCACGCTTGCCCAAGCCTGTAGCATTGCCTGGGGTTGTTGTGGCTGAAGTGCAGGACCTGGCACTTGCCCTAGTTGAATCTCATACAGTTGGCCTTGGCCCCTTGAACAATTTTGCTCTTGCCGAGGCAGTGAGAGAGTTTAAAGCAAAGATATATACATAATCCTATCAAGTATTGGTCTTAAAAATGCCAAATGACACTGCATTCAGTCCTCAAATATCTTTAGTAGTTTTCTTTTAAGGTCACCTTGGAAAACCATTGACATGTAAAGTGAAGTAATTAGTGCCAGTTTTGCTTTTTCTAATTACTCTGATCAAAGAATCCATGTAAATAATTTTTAATCAACACTGCTTCATTGTTTGAAACTAACAATCTGATTTGGTTAATTTCTCACTGTACTTTATAGAATTTATTGCTTTTTATTGCTATAAGCTAAACAGAGATTAAGAGTTAAGACTGATTTTTCAGTGAGGAATACTTGTCAATATTTTGTCTATTTTGAGCGGAAGTACCATGTTTACTGCTCAGACACAGAGCCACCAGATTGTTGAGGGTGGTATAAAAAGCTGGGTGAAAGAAGCATACCTCTATGTTACTGCCTCAAAAGCAGTGCTATGTATTTCTAGGATTAGGTAACATTGATGTAAACACTATGTACTGGGAGAGCAGAGAATCTTTTTGTTAAGTACATTCCCTCAGCAACTACCAAGAACAGGTACCTGTACGTGGCAATATGACCTATCCTCTCTTTCATGGTACCTTCTTTCAATGCAGGCATCAGAATATTATTCAATATTATCCGAACATTGCCTTAGTATCTCTAATGTTCCTGTTTTGACACTCGAAAATAAATTAAGGTGCTCCAGGTTAATCAAATTTAATTACATATACAGTGTACCACAATGCAATTAATGTTTGATGGCACTAAGAGGAAAGAAGGGCTTTAAACATGTTGAAGTACTTTCTGATTCTAACAAGGAATCAAAGAGCAGATCCATAGCATAAACTGACACTGATTCCAGCTGACACAGGGTTTAAAAATTCTCTTTTTTTTTTTTTTTGCAATGCCAATGAAAAACATGAAGAAACACTTTCAGAAATAGTTTCTCTATTAAAAACCCACATCAGAAAAACATTTTTGTTTATAAAAAAAAAATACCACGAAAGTGGAAAACTGTAACAAAAAGCACAAATATCTTACTAAGCTGCTTTTAAAGTAAACAACACTCCCCGAGGCCTAAGTGATTGGGATGTAATGTAAATGAAAAATTTTCATGACAAGTACTTCTTTAGCTCAAGAGCTACTTGCATGTAAATGTATTTAAGCAAAAGCTTGTTCACATGTTTGAGTTATCAGCATGCACCTCACATATGGTTATTTCCTGGATTGCGGAATACCAAGTCCAATTTTATTTAATCTGCTCCCAACCAGATATCCTACCTAATTGTGGGCACTCATCCATGCTAATGAGGACTTGCTGAAGAAGAAGAATTCATACAATTCCACAAAAAACCAGACATTAACAGAAGATAGCTTATTTAGTAGAAGAGTTTTACAGTCTATCAAAAATCTTCGAGAGACCAGGTTACAATAGGACAGAGTTTGTCCACAAAAGTGTAAGGTTCTGTCTGAGCCTTGTTGAATTTAGTCAAGACTTAACTGGAAAACTTCTGATCTGGGAGAAAAAAGTATGACATTAAGGATCCTTCATATTAGCAGAATTTATATGGGCCTTGGGATTTTTACAAAGATGTCTCATTTTATAATGTGCATGCATTGTAGTCTACTATCTTTTTCTTTATCCAGTTAGTGAGAAAACTTTGACTTGCAAGCACGGTAAAATATAATTTGGGGAGCTAGCTCTGTGATTGTTTTTATACACCACTGATTATAGAATCCCTCCACACACCATTTCACATTGTTTTCTGGAGTTAGTGACTTGTAAAGTTGTAATGGCCTGTACTTTAAGGAAATTTAGCTCCTCAGATGCACATAGTTACATCTAGTTTCAAAGTATATTCTTACACTTTCATATCATTTATTTATAGAACATATGTGGGACTAATATAGAAGAGAAGTGAACTCTACAGTTTCAAAGACTACTGTATGTGTGGGCTGGCTCATGGTAGGATTTACCACTGGTATTACTTGTAAAAACACTCTCTACTAAAATAAAATAAAATTGTCTAATAAAATAGCAACAATCTGAAACAGAACGTTGCCCTGACCATCGCTTCTATTTTAAAGACTTCTGAATATTATTTTTGTAGCTTATAATAGAATTCGCCCGTGTGTTTAAGGGAGATGTTAACAATGATTAACTTTAGATGTAGGTGAGTTAGGTTTCTTGTGGAGCCAGTACGGAGAGAGTCTCCTCAGCAGGCAGTTCGCAAGCTTCTTGGACATAGCCCTTGTGAAGACTTCCCACCATCCCCAGCCCAGCAACAGCAAAATCAGAATTATTTCTCCATCTGGCATACCGTAAGTGTGTACCCATAAAACATCATCCCTTCTCCAATCTGGGGAGAAGAACTTGACAAGAGCAACTAGGAGGTTGAAGACAGCCTGTGGAGTCCTCAAATATGACCTGTACCCACCCTCAAGTTTGTCATGTTTGAAATATGGACTGTGGAGAGAATGATGCCACCTGGCAAGAACCCATCTGCTGTGTTTTTCTCTTCATCACCTATTGGAGCTGCAAAATGAGGTCCTATTCTTAAAATTAATCTAAGGATGGAAGAACTTAAGTGTCATGAAAACTGAAAGGATCTGAGAAATGTATCTTGTTTAATCTTTGCAGAGTAAATCAGCGCATTCTTATTTACAGAGTGTGCGAAGTTGCAATGAGCATTTCTGTAATAAAATTTCATGCCCCCAAATATAATACGAGAAATATTCCTTCTGCATGAAGACAGTTTCTCAAAAGAAATGGATTTGATTATGCTCCAATAAATAGATCATAAATCCAGAAATGAGAATCCAAGGTGACAGGATTAGTGGAGTGATAATACCAGAATCCTGTTACCATGCATTATATAACATAACGGAGTGCAATCTAAATTTTCCAATATGAACTTAAAGAGCCTAACCTTTCTGTGTGATAACATTGTTGAAAACTTTTTATACCATACCACAATATCTCTTTCACATACTAATCATCGCATCTACATTTGTGTGTATTCCTTATAGTATTTCTGGTTTTTTATACCACAATCCCCCCAAATATTTTGAAGCAATCTCACAGGAAAAGTTACAGCTAACTTTTGTGCAGAATCAGCTTTAAAATATCTATTACTATTTGACAGAAGTTCTTGTTAATATTAATGGAAGTGCTTTTAATTATTAATTAATTAAGTTTACAGTTTTAAATGATACTTTTTCATCATAACAAATGTATTTTAATAGCTTGTTTAGACAGCTATTTTAGAAGAAAAGGGTTGAATGAGAAATGTTTTTCTTGTCCCTAAAAACATTTTACTAATTTTCCAGTTGCAAATCATGATTATAAGTTAAAATTAAAAACATTTTCATAAAGCACAGGTAAGTACATATGTAAACACTCCTGTTCAGGCTAGGTTTAGAGCTGTATCTGTGAGGATCATTGGGCTACGGTTTATGATTTATGGTACAGACAGCAACCACTTCGCAATGTTTAAGACTAAAAGAATAAGGCCTATGAGAAATGCTTGTGTTTATCCTGATAAAGGATGTACTTTTCACTGTGAAAAAGAGGCTCCATTGGCACATCCATTGGAGGATCCATGGCACAGCCATGCTGGAAGTGCCAGAAGGTTTACCTGCCTTTCTGTGCCCAGGGCTGGAAAGAGTTAGTAGGGTAAGAATAAAATTGAGGCAGAGCTGTAGCTACATTTGGCTTTGGACCAGGAAAGGCCCAAGAACCATCTTTGCAGTGAGCAAGAGAGCCTTCAGGCTAAGGCAGCATCATTTTTAAGTCCATAGCTGGAGAGGTTAGTTGATCAGAAATAAGGTGTGAGGGTGTGGATCATGGGAATCCTGAGGAGCCAAGTTTAAGGCAAAGTCCAGAGAGGTTCACTGCCTATTAAACTAGCTTGGACCATCTCTTGGACATCACAGATATCTTTTGCCTTTGTAGGTTAATTACCATCCACAGACTTTTTAATTGTCTATTAGTTTCTGTGTCATGTATGTGGAAGGTCTGATTCTAGAAGCCTTACTCTAGTGAACAACTTATATAATTGAGTTAAGTCTGAACTTGTTTTTTTACACCAGAGAATACCCTAAGATTATTATTACAACAATATAGAAAACCTCAAATTGACTTTTCCCCCAGCTTTTTCCCCAAAGTGCCAATGACTACGGTGGGGTATTTTTCTCCTTTACAATATCATCAGCCAGTGCCGTGAACAGGGTACTAACTGGTTTTCTTGCCAGAACATTCAAGATTGTGCGGTGACCTCTGCACAGAGTGACGTATGGTGCTCAAGTATGCTCTGTCATGCATGCAAGCATATTCATCATACATATAGAGTGTACTACTGATAATGCATTTAACCAGTTATAGAACAGTTGATAACAAAGATTGTGCCTAACAGATATACAGACACAGAGAATAGAGCTAATTCAACTAATCAAGATGGCCTCTGTTGAGAATAAAAAAGTCTTTGCAACATTACGTTCCATCAGTTTTTCTAAAAGCTTTTTGAAACTGTTTAACTGAATAGAAATGCAGCTTTCCTTCTTGTTTCTTGCTCCATGCATTAGATTAGTTCTTATATTTTATGTGGAGACATCAATGCATCTAGATTTACATGTCAGTGAGATGGAAGCTGATAATGAGTCATTGCTTTCCATCACTGGATGGAAAACAATTTCAAAGGATAACAGGTTTCGGAAGTAGTCTCTGCGGTTTTAGGTTCTGCTTGTACAAGGAGAACAGCACTATAAGCAGTAACTACAGGGATTTAGAAGACAACAGAAGAACTTGGAACAAAGCATCCTAGTGGAAGAATTAGTAGTTTAGGTTTTCTGTAGGATCGGAGAAGGCAGGTAATGGAAGTGTGGGTGGAAAGAGAGTTTCTTTCCTGAACTGTCAACCCTGTAAATCTCACATAATGAAAAATTATTCCTGCTTAAGGCTTATCTCAATTAGTTTTTTATACTGACAACATAATTTGAAGTGCCAGGACTCCAGTCTTCAGAGTTAACCTTACTTTCCTGGAGGACTAGAGCTTAAGATCTGAATGGAATCTTTAAAAGAGCTAGAGATCTTCACACATGGAAGCAAAATGGTGTAACACACTTCCTGGAGTTTAATGTTAAGCTGCCTACGGAGACGTAAAGTGTTTCACTCCAGATTCTTAATTCTGGTTTCTCTCTGTAACTCTACAATAGCATTTATTTGATTATCTATTTTGACTGCAAATCTTCACAAAGATGAAGTTTACCAGAAATCTTCCTTAGCATGTTTCATTGTCATTTCTGTAAATGACATCTATACAAAATTTTATCCATATTTCTGATACTGTACGTTCTGATCCAGCAGCCACCACTTTCCTCTTATACAGACTTTGAGACTTTGTAGGATTTTTGGGGACAAACTAAATTACAGGATAGGTTCAAGTTTCCTTTTCCTCAGAAAATAGTTACTATTTCAAATCACAATTTGTACCTTGCTTAGCTTTGAGCATACAAGTAGTAATACAGTTCTGAACAAGCTAAGTACCTACAGTTATGTATACATTGACCATACTGACAAGGACATTTCTATTCCATTTTGACAGACATAATTAACAGAAAGAGCCTCAAAAATCAAATTAAACCAATCAAACTATTCAGGACAGAATTGTGGTACTCTTATTCATAGCAATTTTATTTTGACTGCTTGGAGGGAACCATGTGGCTCAATGTGAATAAACATGGCATGGCTAGAAATAAAAGCTGACTTTGAGGGTATTTTAGTCAGCTGTTAGAACTAATTCTTATTTTTTCCCTAAGAAAACAGAAGTTTAAATAAAATAAGCTCCCTGAAAATATAGTTTATTGTGTATATTCCAAGTGCAATGGAAATGAACCACAGGAATCAGGACACATAAGTTTTAGCCTCAGTACTTAAGAAGACTTAGCCTAACTTCTACTATGACTGATATAAGTAGTATATGCCAGTATGCACACATGCATGTGCAGATATGCATGTATGATTTAGATGTGTATTTAGAGCCAGCCATATCTTATCTACCAAAGAGGGCTATTACATTTTTAAATCAAATTTTAAATGAATTTCAGCCACCGCAATTATATATATCCAGCTTGGAATTATGAACTAAAAAAGGATGTTGCTGAAAAAGTTACTATACTGGCTTCATATTAAAAAGGTACATGTATTCCTCTAACAATGACCATATTAATCCCTTGTGTGGGCACCAACCTTCTTCTCAGCCTGTTTATAGGCTTGCAAAAGGCATTCATTTTTACAAAGCCAGGACCCAGTGAGAAAGGAAATTTTTACTGTGGCCCTTGAACCAATAAGGATTCCTGTTCAGGGATATCAGGGAGAGAACATCCTCTCTTTGTATTTTGACCTGAGCAGGTATGTGGGTGGAGGTACTGGGCCACTGCTGCAAGTGGGAGGTGGGTAGAGATGCCCACCTCCATTCTACTCTACTTTAACCACCCCAGCTGCTGAATGGGACAGAGCTAGTGAAAAGCACTCTTGAATTTGCAGTTAGGAGAGCTGAAGCTGTCAATAAAAAGGCTCCTTGCACCCCCTTTTCAATAGCTCTGTGAAGTAACTCTGCGAGGCTCATGTCTCCAGAGGATATCCATCTTACTGAATCCTAGGATGCATCCTAGACACTCTGCCTAAAGTTTTGTAGAATAAACTATTTCCTGTTCCTCAACCTTTTGTGAATTTCTCTTTGCACTGCTAATTATTGTTACTCCAGTACCTGATTGCAGAGAAATGTTCTGAATATCCCCCAATGCCCATTACAGACCCTTGGCTTGTGATTTGTTGTACTTCCAGGTCAAACCTTTCTTAGATACCACTAGAAAATGTTTTACAATAGCAGTTGAAAATGCTTTGCTCAAATGACCACATGCTCTGCCTGTGAATTTTTAAGGAGGGATTTTTAAAATTCACAGCTTTCAAATTCATCTCTTTAAAAGAAGTATTTGGGGGAGGCATTCCATCCTTCAAATGGTGGCTAATGAATATTGGGACTGGGAATCAAACCTGCAGAAATTCACTGTTTGCCTTTTTTCCCCCAAGTCTTCACTGGTATTCCCACTGGAGATGAGAGCTTCCCAGGGTTTATGACACATGGAGATGTAGGAAGTTTTAAACCACCTACAGCTGCACTGAGTGACTACAATATGGATACCTCTGCCTACTCAGGAAGATAACAGAATTTCATCCAAAGAAAGTATGTTTGCAAGTATATCGGGGAGATCATGGATTGTAACTTAGAGTCCGCCATAAAGGCCACAGATAGAAACACAACTTCCTCTCATTGTATATTATTCTATATATTTCTTCATGTCTAAGCAATTAAATTTTCAAGAATAGAGTCCCATTTTTTTCTTTAAAAATTTATTGAAATTAAAGCAAGAGTAATCTGTACATTCAATCTACCTATAATTTTTTGAAAGGTCATGTGCATGCATAAGCATAAAATATATGAATGTATGTTCAAATGATCCCCCTTGCCGTTTATTTGAATTGTGCCAAAGGATTCGCCAAAACTGCAGAGAATTTTAAGAAAAAGTACTCTGTTTCTGAGAACTTTGCATGACTGAAATCACAGGCATAATCAACCAGACAATGAGAGAAAAGAAAATTGCAACGTAGCTGAATAGACCAGTTGTGGCTCACCATTTTCTTTCTTTGTAATTTTGAAATTTCTTCATAGTGACCTACAGTCATTTCAACTTATTAATATTTCTACAGTGGAAAGATTGGAGATTCCAACAAAATCAGACAACAAATTCAAGGGAGGTAAGAGGTCATCAGAGTCCACACCCCAGACTGGAATGGACAAGGGTTTGTAGCCTCATTGGCAATACTCTGTCCCAGGAAGGTGGTATCTCTCATTGTGGCTCATTAGGCATTTTATGCCTATCAGTCAGCCAATGGGTAAAATACAGAATACTAGAATCATAGAAGCATAGAGTATCTCAAGTTGGAAGGGACCCATAAGGATCATCAAATCCAAATCCCTACTCCTCACAGGACTGCCAAACATTAACCATATGACTAAGAGCATCATCCAGATGCTCCTTGAACTCTGACAGACTTGGTGCCATGACCACTTCCCTGGGGTGCCTGTTCCAGTGACCGATCACCCTCTCAGTGAAGAACCTTTCCCCTAATGTCCAATCTGAACTTTCCCTGATGCAGCTTCATTCCATTTCCTCGTGTCCTGTCACTGGTCACCAGAGAGAGGAGATCAGCACCCCCCCCTCCACTGCCCTCCTTGAGGAAGCTGTAGACTGTGGTGAGGTCACCCTCAGCCTTCTCTTCTCTAAGCTGAACAAGCCAAGTGATCTCAGCCGCTCCTCCTAAGTCTTGCCCTCGAGACCTTTCACCATCTTGGTTGCCCTCCTCTGGACACACTCCAATAGTTTGATGTCCTTCTTGCATTGAGGCGCCCAAAACTGCACACAGTACTTGAGTGGGGCCGCAGCAATGCAGTGTAGAGCGGGACAATCACCTCCCTCAGACAACTGGCTGTGCTGTGCTTGATGCACCCCAGGACATGGTTGGCCCTTTAGGCTGCCAGGGCACACAGATGACTCATATTCAACTTGCCACCGACCCAAACCCCCACATCTCTTTCCACAGGGCAGCTCTCCAGCCTCTCATCCCCCAATTTGTATGTATAAGCAGGATTACCCTCCCAGGTGCAGAATCCAGCACTTGCTCTTGTTAAATTTCATGTGGTTGGCAATTGCCCAGCTCTCTAGTCTATCCTGATCTCTCTGTAAGGCTTCTTTACCCTCAAGGGAGTCCACAGCTCCTCCTACTTTAGTATCATCGGCAGTCTTACTTAATGTACATTCAATTCCTGTGTCTAGATCATTTAAAAAAACATTAAAGAACACTGGCCCTAAAGTCGAGCCCTGGGGAACCCCACTGGTGACTGACCGCCAGCCTGACGTAACTCCATTTGCTATAACTCTTTGAGCCAGATCCCTTAGCCAATTGTTCACTTATGCCAACGTATTAGGGACTTGTCTAGCTGTATGCTGGACATTTTGTCCAGAAGGATACTGTAAGGGACAGTATCAAAAGGTTTGCTAAAATAAAAAAAACCCTACATTTGCTGGCTTCCCTTGCTCAACTAGATGGGTGACTGTAACTTTCTGTGGCCGTGGTGTCAAAAAGAATCCAATACCAATTCACCCACCCATATGGAATCCTTACCATGTGACAAATAGTCTGGAATTGTCACAGAGTCTTTTTTACACTGTGTCTCTTCGACTCTTCTGAATAATATATGCAAAATGAGCATTGGGGGCATGTCAAAAGGCCACTTTTGTACTGCTTAGAATGGCAGGCTGATAGGCTTAAATGATGGCTTTTATGAAATTCATCTTTACGACAGAGTCTTAGAGTAACTAGGTGAAACTAGAAGGGCACTGAAGATCAAGGGGTGAGAATAGATGAAGACCAAGTCAAAATTGAAGGTCTTTGCATTTACTACTGTTATCTGATGACTTGTCCTGCTCTCTAATTTAGCTTACTGGACCTACTATAGTGGTCTGGCTGCTCATCCCCAAAAGAAGTCGTGGCATAAAATGCAAAGTGAAAGAATTCAACAATTAAACTACAGATTAACACTAAGTACAAACAGTCCCTATCCATCTTTTTTTCCTTTCAGTTGTTGCAAAAAAGACCAAAAAAAAGCACATTACACTCCAAGTTTTGTGAATCTAGGATAATCTAGCAAGACTCTTGTCTTTGGGGACAGACCACTAATGACAGTGCAGTGCATTAAAATTCCTCTTTGTTCATTGTCATTAAAATCTTTTTTTATAGCCATGCTTTATCTAACCTTATGTGCCCAATAGGATGCTAATTAATTTTGACTAAAATTCTCAGATAATTAGTATGAAGTGCAATTATATCTGTTATGTCATCCAGGTTTCTGTTTCCTCAGAAAATGTTTAATGATGATCATTTGTAGTCTGCTCTTTAAATGAATATTATTCAGGTAATTTTTTAAAATGGAGTGAAATGCAAATTTTAAATTCCCTGCAGTTTTATGGATGAAACAGACCTTTGTTTTTCCATAATTATTAATACATTAAAACCCAGAATATGATACTTGCAGAATAATCAGTTGAAATTCTATTATTTATATAATATAGATGGGCTAAATTATTCCCTTTTTTTTTTTCCTTTTTTTTTTTTCTTCCTGCAGAGGACTTTATCTACATTGACTATATCATTCAATCCAAAGATATGACCTCATCTGCATATTGGACTGAATATGGTGAGTGAAAAAAATCTGCATCCTGATGTCCATTTTCTGATATGCTGTAAAGCTTTGAATCAGGTCATTCCACCTACATGTCCCTTTACTACTTTTCAGTACTCTTCCTTGTAGAAAGATAACCTCTTTTAAGTAGGTCCTACTTTTGTGCACAGCACAATGGAGTCCTCATATCCATGGGGGACTTTGAAAGTAAAACATTTGACAAATAGATTAAACTGGAGTCAGAGTGACTGTTAGCATGATATGATCTGTGACTAATCTCTAAAGACTTTGAATTTTTTATCATCATGCTGCAGATTCGCTAACTTTATATGGATAGCAGTAGGACTGAAGACAAACTGTGGTCAATTCTGACAACTGTGGCAGACAGTGACTAGTAAAAATTTTTGTTTTAATGCGCAGCAGATAATTTTATTAAAATATCACCTGTTTATTCTGTATTTTTTCTCCCAGTTTAGGGAGAACACCTCCCTGTTGATGCAAAAGGAGGATAGCAATGAGAACAGGATATGGCAGTCAGACTACTGCGGAAAGGAAGAGCTTGAGGCACATCAGCTGAAGCCAGTTTGGATTTAGTTGAGATATTTCAAGGTCGACTTTTTAAAATGAGGGTTTTTTTTAAAATTTGAAAGTAAAAAAACTTTTTTTTTTGTTTTAATTTTCATGACATTTCTACATGGGCAGAGCTTTGCAAAGAAGGTCAGAAGAGGGACACCCTATTTGCCTGCCATTATTTTTCAATAAACATACAGGCTGGAGAGCAGGAGACATTCTGACACCTAGCAGGGATGCCTGAAATGGAGCTAATTTAGGGGTTTTGTTGTTGCTTTTTTAACAAACAACTAAATCTGTGGGATGATATGTGCTGTATTAAAGGGAAAGGTTCTGTTGTAGGGGTGGAAGAAATAACTGTTATGACCATGGTCAGATGCAGTGTCTAAGAAGTAAGAGATATCCTGCCCTCTAATGCCACCAGTTCTGGCCTTAACTATCAATGTAGATTTAGTCACTAAAAAATTTAGTCATTGTTCCACTTAAAAAGTGGTGCACACTTCAAAAGAATATATGTTAAACAGTGGCTGCGAGAGATCTGCAGTTTGTGGCCTGTAATCAGTCTTACTACCAGACTCTCAAAAGTCTCAAATAATTAAAAAATCTTGCTTGCAGCTGCAGCAACATGGTTGTTCTCCCCTCCCACCACTGATGTCCGGTGGTGAAGCTCCACCAGAAAAAATGAAAGAAATGCTAATGCAGAATCAGTAATCTGCAATAATAGCTGTTAACTCTGCTCAGAGCAAATTTAGATAGGCTAAAAGTTAGCACCTAACTAGACTTGTGCCAAAGTCATCATTAATACTGGGACAACTGTCACAATGGGTAATTTAAAGAGAAATGCTAATGTCGTCAAAGTTCCCTTTCCAGGTGACATCCATCTCTTCCTCGTTACTTGTTCACATAATATCAGGATATAGCTTTGTTGTGAAGAATTCCTCTGTCCCTCAAGATCACTAGGAATTAAATTGCTTCTATAAGCACGTGGCACGTGCAGCTTGTCTACATGGTATTCTGCATTCTCCAAAGTGCACCAGAAACATTCCAGTCAGTGTTGTTTTCCTTAGAACTCTGGTTCTAGGTTGTTTATGAATTACAAGCTTATTTAATAAATCAATTCACTTGGATGTCAGGCCACAATCCTAAAAAAAAAGGGGCAAAAATTAATTTTGGAAGGATTATTTTTTTAGGCTTTTATGTATAATTATAAATAATACCATATACCTGGAAGATAAATAATCACTAGAAGACTGTTTGGAGTACACTGATTAAATATTTGGTTTAGCTTAAGGTTTTGATATTCATTACTTCTACGAAAAATTTTATTGCTCTTGAGTTTGAGAAGGTTTTTTTGAAATTATGCAAACAACTTGCAAGTAACCTGAGGTTTATTATGTCACTTGGTCTTATCTCCTCTTTTTGAAACTGAAATATAAAGCTTTTCTAAGCTCAAACTCTGTTGCCAAATATCACAAAATGAGAAACATTCTTAGCACTTGTTTAGGCAGGTAACAACATGGGAGTACATAGCACTTCTTGTGGAATATGACTGTTCCAGTGGTACTGGCAGGGTGGCAGTTATGTGCCTGTGGGGTCAGGCATGGCCCTGTTCAGATGGCACAGCAAGTAACGAGCGTGATGTTTGCACGCATCCTCTCCGCTTTCTATAGCATACTAACATCCATCTATTCTGCCTAAAGCCTGAAAGTCAGGATTAAGTGAGTGTGTTACACCCAAGGAGAGCAAAGGTGGACAGAAATTGGCAAAATTAACAGTGAGTACCCTCTGCACAGCACAGACCAAGCACTCTTAACCACTTTGCTGTATACTACTATGCAATGGGGCAGCTCCCAGGCAAAAATGTTTGGATTTTTCTTTAGCAAAGAGCTTTTGCCCATCAGAGGTTTTTTTTTTTTCCTATTTGGTTCTATTCCTCATATCCCCAACAGTGAGAGAAGTTTCAGATCACCACAGATATTTTTTTTTTATTACTGCTCACATGCAGTGTTGATTAAGCATGCGGTGTTTGCCAAGTAAGTGTGAAGGCTGTGGAGAAACAAGGCAGTGCTGCATCTAAGGTTGGTCTTTTCCTTCATTTTTTCTTTCAGAAAAACTGTTTTACAATTTCAAAGAGACATTCCTTAGAGCAAATATTTTCCTAACGGTAGTATGTGATGGTGAGAGGACACTTCCCAACTGCAATGTTTACAAAGCTTTTATTGTGTAACCTTAATTACAGGTTAAGTGCATTTTTAGTTCCTAAGATGGGTAATAAATATGATGCAATCAAAGTGCTCTTTGCAGTGGTTGTTTTTGATTAGTGAAAAATGCTACATTTCCATTAATTATGAATAGCAATAATAATACATAAGCCCAATAATACATGTCATTTAGAAAGCTTTTTTAGGCAAGTGTAGTGCCTGTTTTCTGTTGTTGCTTTAACGTAGAATATCTCTGGTATGGTTGTTAAAAAATAATCCAATTCACTTTTGTAAACCAGAATGTAACCTTTGTGAGTGTTTTACTGCTTGATGAAAGCAGAAGGTAATGACTGTTGTACTCACTTACATGCAACATGTTGCTGGTTGTTTCCAGCTACCAGAAGGAATCTGTAGGAATGCAGGTATCTTGTAATAAATCAGAGCAGGTACATGATTACTTTGCTTTATGCTGAGAGAGAAACTTATCCTCTCCCAGCAAGTGTGATGTTCTCAATGGTCCCTCCAGGACGTGTAGCCCTGATCCCACTGTTGCAAACAGTCCTGCATGTCTTTCCCTTGCTTGCATCTGCTCATCCTTCTCTTGGGCAGCCATGCTGCTCAGAGGCTTTAAGGCAGCTCTGGACTCTGGCCACCTTGCCATGGGGTGGCAGCAGGACAAATGCCGCCCCCCCATGCTGCCTGCACCCTGTTCACTGGGGGTGATGTGCCCCATGATCCCCTCCATCGCCGCATGCCATCCCCTCCCAGGCAGTTCTCGCAGCACACCCCTCTGTCCCTCCGAACTCGTGTCCCAGCAAATCCCCCCAGCTTGGCAAGCTGTTGCACGTGAAGAAGAGAAGCCGTTCAGCAGCACAAAGGTTCTCTACCCCAGGCAGTCCCTGCCAGGAACTCCTCTGCTCCCTGCCTCACCAGCCTGGCTGGCTCTACCAGACCAGTGTAAAAGGACACAGGAGATTTCCGCAGGTTAAGACCTACACATTTCTAAATGCACTTAGAGAGAAGGGGAAAAATCAGGCGTTGGTATCCCACAAGTTACTTTTGTAGCCCAAGAGAAGTGCTCCTGCAGACAAGGCTGGGAACCCAGCTGCAGGAGCCTGAGCATGTACAGAGGGGTGCAGGCTGCTTGGCCCGGTGGTGAAGCAACACACCAGAAGTGGAGGCCTCTCCCTCTGAGGGGTGACCGCCTGCTCACCCGCAGCAGCCCCGCGCTGGGTTTGGCAGAGGCAGCTGGGGGCTGCGGCACTGACTCACTCCATCTCCTCTCCTCTGCTTCAGCATCTCACAGCCTAGCTGGACCAGAAGCTACCACACTACCTGCAGTGCTTTTCCCCATATTCTACCTTGGAAAGGGCTCACAACTCAGACCAGAAAGCATTCTGGATCCAGAGGGGCTAATGTAAAAGAGACCTGGCTCCTCCTGGACCCCAGGTGGAGCACGTGTGGCTCAGGCACATGGGAGAGCAGGTAGGATGCAGGACCTGTCCTGTCCTCAGGTGTGTCTATGAAGAAATGAAAACCCACTGTTCATGCACAGGAACTGCATATACAATACCATAGTATCTTCACCCTGCAGCCATTGCAAGGCAAGGCCACAATTTGCAGCAATTCATCTCCATATCCATACTTATTCTTCTGCAGTCCAGTCCAGGAGTATCACTGTGACAGAAGCCTAATCTGTAAACTGCAGCCGATATTTCCTGGTGATGAGGCAGAAGTCTGAGTTTGGAGCTGGTGGCCTGACCACTGCAGGAGGAGGGGATGACATGAGCAAGAGGAGGAGGGAAGAACAAGTCTATTTGCTGTGTGTTTCTGTTGATGATGGCACCCTCCTGCTGCCTGTCTCCTCCTTACCCTGGCATACTGAACTGGACTTTCTTCATTTAGATCAAACAGAGACATAGGCTGGCCAGTGATTTCATGGGGGACTTTATAATGAATAGGGCACATTTACATCCTTCATGCCAAAGGGCATGAAGAAATTTGCACAATAATAATATAAAGCTACAGTGTGAAGCTGTGCATTAAATCTGATTTCCCTGTGTTCATATTTCTTTTCTGTTTAAGTGGTTTGGGTTTTAGTGTCATGGGTATATACAGTCTACTTCAGAAGGAGTTGTCCAAAGTGTTCACTGTGGCCTAATTGTCCTTGCCCTGAAGTCAGAGAGATCAGGTTAGCATTCCATGTTTATGATTAGCCACATGTTCAAATAGTTTTCTCTTCTGGAAAATTAGTTCCCATATCTATGAAGTTCCATCTGAGAGTTCAGTAGCTTTGCAGCTCATTAGTGTAACTATAATCAGTTGAATAACACTGATGAAATTATTTGAATATAATAGAAGTATTTTAAAATAATAAACCTCAGAATTTCAAAGTATAACTGCAGTAAACTTCTTCACGGACTCTCAGACAGTGAGAGACTGTTCCAGAAACCACATTGTTAGTAACATGATGAACTGTAAATGTGTTTACCTTTTTCCACCTTGGTTTGATACACAGGATATGTGGAGCAAAACAGTGTGAATGAAGCAGCAAAATATCGTATTTATTATGGGTGGTGGCACTTGCAACTCCAGTATTATGGCTTACATGATGTTTCCTTTGTCTCAGGTAGCTCCAAGCCCTCAGATTTCCTCTGCCAGTTTTTTATTTCCTCCATAGTCAGAACCTCTTTTCTCTTTATTGCTTCATGCTTTCCCTCCAGAGGAAAGCAGACTAATATACTTTGGCTGCCAGGACAGGGGAGTTGACTATGGGTGTAGGGGATCTTCACCTTCTGTGGGATTTAGCGGTACTTTCATTAGCTCTGATGTACGTCCAGAAATGGACTTTTAGCCAGAAAACACTAAAAAAACCCCAACCAAACAAAAACCCCTCCACAAAACCAAACTCCCAATATGGGAAAGGGATTGGTGAAGTGCTAAAAAATCGATGTGGTAAACAAGCAAAGGAAGGTTCTCGGTGAGGAGGAGTTGCAGACCGTTTTGTACCATAGAAGCTCCTTTATACAGAAAACCACTCAGGAGATATTCCAGCAGCAGTGAGCTGTAGGAAAGGGCCAGGTGGAGTGGACAGACACTTGTAGGAGCTACTAGAAACTGTTTTTCCTTAAGACATCTTTGTTACTTGTAGTGGAATTTCCCATGAGCAAATAATGGTGCAGAGAACGGGATGGATTTCTGCTGTGCAGATGTCCCACCTGAGCCAGGACAGCTGTACCTCCGTGGCGAGTAAGGCTGCACAGCAGCGTGGAGGGCCAGCATCCCATGAGCTCTGTTCAGATTAATGGGTTTCTTCCCTGACTTCTGGCGGAACAGTGGCCCCTGGTCCTGCCTCTCTCCTCACAGCAGTGAATGATGCTGAAAAGGTATGTCAGACTTCAAATGATGATTCCTGAGCTCCAATTTCTTTCCACGTGGAAATTTGTTTGTTCAAATAGGATGCCTAGTGTTCTCATACGACAGATAAGTGCTTCCTTAACCTATGTGTCTGTAAAACATGCTCAGTCTGTTGTGATCAGCACTTAAAGAAGCACAGCACTAAATGAAATAGCTTAAAGAAAAACTTAGCTGCAGTTCAATGACATTAGTTTTTCAGAAACAAACAAAAAAAATCCCACTCCTGTTGCTGTGTGGTTTAACATCTATCCAAAAGCACAAGATTACCATGGCAAATATAGGACTAGATGCTGCCCCACCTCCTCACAGTAAGTTATTTCTTACTCATTTCACAGTTTTAGTTAATCCATAAAGGGGAATTCTGTTCATAGAATACCAAATATGATGGCAGGTGGCAAAATCTAACTCCTGGAACAACTACTTTTAACTAGTAGAGGAATTATTTCTATTATACATTTCTGAAAGGATTTGTTTGAAGTTGTTCTTTACTATAATTTTCAGCATTGCTCTGCAGTTCCCATTTCATCAGCAAATAAAGGCAGCAGGAATATGGGGGTAGAGTTTGTCCTGGAAAACATGAGAAGCAAGAATTAGAAAATCGATGCTTTTTATTTTGAAAACTTCAGCTTTCACCTGTGCCTTTAGGGCATTTTTTTTTTTTTTTCTCATTTCTATGGGATTTGAAAAAAATGGACGTATATAGGATGGATTGATTAGGTTCCAGGCCAAGAGGCCTGTCTGTGCCAGTAATTGGAGCACTGGCAAATAAACTTCTGCAGTTAAAAGTTACTCTCAAATTTACAGAGTAATAACTGGGATGAAGGCTTTTCCAAATTTCTGGTAGTCTGGGCTCATCTTCCAGACATCATCAGAATAATAGCCTGGGACCTGGGACAAGAGAAGCCAGGAAATTCTGTAGAAATTTTTTCTTAGGATTTCATGGTGAAAGACCAGAGCACATGCCCACATAGGGGATTTTTTTTCCTTTTACTCTTGATTTAGTCATACCTTTCTACTCTTGTAGGAAGCTTTTATTCTTTCTCTCATGGCCCATAAAGCCTGTAATATTCAGGGTGTGTGTCAACTGCTTTTGCTTCTGTTTCACAAGCTGTGCTCCTGGGTTTCATCTGGTCTTGTTTCCAGTGGGTACTAATTCTTTATCAGAGGGAGGAATAAGACCTTTTGCAAAGAAGTCTATGTCAGGGTTCAAGAAAGTTACAAGAGAGGATCCAAAAAGAAAGGGAACCATCCTGGGCCCTACAGCAGCATCACAGTCAGCCTTGCCAATTTAGCTGATCCCTCCTAATTCTCCAGTGTTTGGAATTAAGTCAAGTAAGCAAGAAGTGGGTATGCTGTGGTGTCACTGCTAATATTATATTTCCACTTTTCATTTATACTGTATGAATGGGAGAATCTGGTCTCTAAAGAAAGGCTGTGACATGGTTAGCACCAGCCCCAAAAGAGCTTCTCAACCTAATACATTAAAAGCTAGGAGGTTCCTTGCCTGAGGGGTTTTTCACTCAAAAGAAAGCAACTGCAATTGTATAACAAATTCATCAACAACTGTTTACTGTGTTTTCTGCTTTCATCATGTTTACCCTAATAATGATTACTTCTGCTTGGTTAGAAATCTTTGTCCAGGGAAGACTAGCAAGGAAATTGCAGGTCGTGAGCAAACCAGATAAGGGCAGTCCAGTATGGGAAGTACCCATAGCCTCTTTTAAAGCAGGCATAAATGCATTGGCCGTATTCATGCTCATTCATTATCAGCTCTCCCTCATCTCACTACTAAAGAAGTAGTCAAACTATGTGGCTGGCCGTTGGAGAGATCCCCTTGAAAAAAATAATTCTATTTTTAACAAAAGCATGTCTTCGTTATTTAAAGGAATTTTCATCCCCTTAGGAGAGCCTCAATCTATTCCATGAATTATCCACTTATCAAAAGAACTTCAGCTTTTATAGTATTTCAAACAGATTGCGAGGCACTAGGGAGGAAGCCTGTTATAAACAAAATCTCATGGCTGATGTTTAAAAAGACTATTTTATACCATATCCCTGAGTGCTACCTATTTGTAAGACAACTATCTTTAATTTCTCTTTCTCATATGAAATATTAACACTTTACCAAATTTTTTTTTTTTTTTTCTTTTTGGGTGTTTACTCCGAGAACAGGAAGACGTACGGAGAGNTCTCATGGCTGATGTTTAAAAAGACTATTTTATACCATATCCCTGAGTGCTACCTATTTGTAAGACAACTATCTTTAATTTCTCTTTCTCATATGAAATATTAACACTTTACCAAATTTTTTTTTTTTTTTTTTCTTTGAGGGTTTTCCCTGGAAGACTGCAGGCATCAGGGCAGAAAGTTGGAACAAAATTAATCTGAAATCCATCACTCAGCTTCATGCTGGACTTTGAGGACTTGAATAAAATGAACTCATATTTTTATACCCTCAGTGGTTTTGGAAATGAAGTTGATATCGCAGCCATGGGAAGTTACTGCTAGTATAAATAACCTACCAGGAAAAAAGAGGCTTCTGTATAATAACATAAGGAAAGGTGTTGCCTTTCCTTTTATTGCAGATACCAGGGTGTGATTTAGGATGAGAGAATGCTGCTGCTAACCTGTCTTCCTTCTTCCTTTCTGACTTTGACAGATCATTTAGTCTCTTTTACTTTGCTTGAGTAGGATTGTACAAGGTTAAGCTCTCTGCTGGTCTTAAGGTGCTGTCATTTTTTAATACTGAAATCTAAGTCAACGTCAGCTAATAAAGGTTGACTCTGAAGGCCTGGAAGTAATTTCAGAGATAGCAGAGGTAGTGTTCCTTTCACACTGGTGACAAATTTAGGTTTTGCCTTTTTCCCTTTTATGCCTGTTAGGGTTGATATAGAACGGATCATTTTAACACTAAGACTGGATAACTTACTTTTAATTACTACAGATTTACAAATGCCATTTCGTGATTTTGGAGCTCATCGAACCTGTTAGAAAACTGTTGGCATTTCTGTTACCAACACCAACTTCAGCTTCACCATCTCAGTAATTTCTAATTTTCTAACACTGAACTTTCACAGGCAACTATATTTTTATTTGGAATAATTACTTTGGATGATTCAAAAAATTAATTAAATTAATTTTTCAGTCTGGGAAAGAACCTAATTGGCTGTTGTAGTAAGTTGCAACATATTTTCCCAGATGTAGCTAAATGGAAAATACAATCACCATATTATTTGAAAAAGGGCAAATTAATCCAGATCCCTTTTTGTTGTTTCAAATAAGAAACATTTGCTATGATATTTTGCATGCTTGACAAATAGCTGTTGGAACCAAGAAACTTCTATTTTCTGTTGTGTTTTCAATTCACATCATTCTTGTATCTCTCACTATGGATATACATCTATTTGTCAATCTATAAGTTATCAGTTACTACAGTAAAAATGTTTGATCTCACAAACCTGTGAACACTAAAACAGCTGCCACAGGACATGCCATGCTTGAGGATAGATTTTATATTCTCTTGCCTTGCTTAGTTGTGAGGGATGCAGAACACCTCCATAGCATTTGTTCACGTTGCTGCCTTGCTACAGACAGTGCAGATCAAGCAGAAGGTGCCTTCCCTTCCCCCAGTCTCCCAAGATGCTAAGGACTTCACTGCAGATGTTTTTTGTGTATGCATAGAGAGCCACGTTTTTTGACAGTGAATCTTGATTTGCACCAGTAAAAATGTGCACAGCATTTTTCTGTGAGGAATTGTCTTATGTGCTAGGTAAACTGTGGAAATAGAACAAGCCTGTTAATTTACAGTGAGTTTCTATGCCATAGCATTATCTCATGCAATGGCTTTCAGGTCTTAATCACTTCTGATAGTAGAATGAAGGGATGAAGAAGCTCCAGGATGAGCATCTTTATTTGTTTTCCTTTCATTCTCTTTCAGTATTAATCTACATTTACTATTTTTCTTCTTTTACAATTTCTTCTGTGATTTTTAATTAATTCAATTTTCAGCTATATATGAAAGTGCTAGTTAAGACAAGGGACTTCTTTCAAAGTTCCTGGGTAAGATTTACCAAATACTCCAGGCAACAGTCAGACAGGCTGCTTTTGTAGAGACAGATCCATCTCTGGGTGGGATGAATGTAGTTTCATCGTTGGATATGTTCCACTTGGATTTTCTGATTCTAAAGATAGTGGGCAAACTAGTGCCAGAAGCATGTAGATGAGTGATTGTTTGGCTCTTGTGCAAGAAGTTCTCTGAATATTGGTAATTGCTTTGTTTTCAGTTTCCATGCTCTGCAATAGATTAGTTAGAAGAAGAGGGTAAGATTATCTGGAGCTTATCTAAAAATTCTCTGTACTGCTGTATTGCTTACTCTGCTTTCTGATTATGAAATAGAAAAGGCAGTAGCCCTACTGGAGCTTAAATTTTTAGTGATGAAAAACAATCACATCCCTGAAACTGATCTGTTGTATATTTGCTAATACTTTGTTAAAAAATGAAAATAAACCTAACATACATACAAGGCTGGCACCTACGTGCCTCCTTTCAGGGGATATCTAAGCAAGGTTTGAAACTCTGTTGACACAGAGCTTAGTTCATTGCCATCAGGGGAATTACAGTGGGCAATTACATTCTTGAATAATTGCAGCCTTCAACATAAAAAGCTAAAAAGCATATTTGAGGTATTTGCATGTTAACCTTGATAACTTCTGTGCTATTTTTTCCTGGCCCATGACTTCTTGTGCAAAATAGGCAGATGCTTATCAGTAGATAAGCCTTTCTTGGTTTTAGTTCTTTAACTTAATTTAATTTAAGTGCTGAACTGTAGTTTGGAGTTGCCTACCACTCCCTTTTTTTCCTCAGCTCTGACTTAATTTTGTGAGCCATATGAGAAAAAAAATCCTCAATTGTTGCCCTACTGAGCTTATTTACCATGTGTATCCAGACAAGGTAGTTCTGAAAGTATCTTTTTGGTATTTGAAGTAATTTCACAGTGATAGTGATGTCATGTTGTTTACTCTTTAGTATAGAAGGACATTATCTCCAAACATCCCTTTGTCAAAGTCAGAGCTCCAGCTGGAGGAAGGACTTGCACAGAATAAAAAAAATCTTTTTCTTTCTTTTCTAAGGCCAGAGAGCAAAGGCTAGACTGTGGTTTTCATGGGCTGTGTGCCTTTTAAAGCCATAAATCACAGTTTGGGTCTCTGGGCACTGCAATAAAAATTAGTGGATTTCTTAGGCAAGCCTCCATACATAGAGTATTTGCATTTTGACATGGAAAGAGGTAGAGTGCAACTCAGGGTTAAGGCAAAATGATGAATGGAGTTTACTGCCAATGACATTATAACTTTGATGGAGAGTACAACTGTATCAACAAGAACTGTTTATGTCCTGCAAGGTAAGCTATGAAAAGCAAGAACATCTCAGCACTAATTGTAATTTTCTTGGCTTTTGGCAATTGAGAGCAGGCTCCGCTACATTTAATATCACAATTACATTTATTTTTAAGTGGAGAAGAGTGAGGAAAGCAGAAAACCAGCAACAAGAATTTGTTGCTTTTTTGTTTTCATGTAGCTGCTATTCTGTAGTGGTCAGCATGTTGTGAATGGTGGGTTAGACTAAAAGCATAGGCTATCACTTGAACTATAGAGAGGAATTGAAAAACAAGATAGTATGATGAGGCCTTTAAAGTGTCTAAAGCCAAACTCCAGAAGGTGTGTGGGAAGATGTAACCAGGGCAAATACTATCCCTTCCACAGCAGGGTAAGAAAGCAGGTACGGGCAGAGCCCTCCCCTCCCTGCAGGCATCAGGGCAGAAAGTTGGAACAAAATTAATCTGAAATCCATCACTCAGCTTCATGCTGTGTCAAGCAACATCCTTCTGCCCCTGGAAGCCACTAGCCCTCTGATGTAGCAGAGCTGCACAGCTCCCTTGTTGCTACAGTCACCTCCTGTTGTTTTCCTACAACTGCCAAGGTTGGCCAAAGATTAATTAATAAACATGTAACAAACAGCAGTCCCCCTTTCCCACATCATACAAAGACATAAAGTACATAAAGCTCAATATAGCAAAAAAATTTTTTTGGAACCACTACCATTACTCTAAACCTAAAAAACTACTCGTGTTTGTATTATACCCATCTTTTATAAAGTAGTGTCATTGTAGTAGACCTTTCACATTGCCTCCAACAATTGTCAGTTATGCAGTATGGTTCTTACATTATAGGTAAACACAGTATTATTTCACATGTCAATAGGAATTATGTTTTTATGAAGCCTTGATTTCTCACACCAACAACTGAATTCTACTGGGTGCCCTAGCACTTGCTGAAGTTCTAATCTGGTAGTTTAAAACTGCATAGGCAATCTCTTATGTTCATCTTCTTCTCCAAAGTTCATGGCACACTGTCTGAGTCCAGCCATTTGCTTCAATTAATCACCTGGGAGGAAAGGCGTTTGAATGTTTTCTAAAAAGCCTTAATTCTGAACAGAAATAGCTCAAGTGTTTGCAAGCATTCACTTGTCTGCAACACACAAATAACTTAACAAACATATGCATTTTAAATGAATTACAAAATAGTTTTAAAATCAATGTTAAATGTCTGTTTACATGTTAACATATCCAAATGGTTTGGCTTGAAAATGCATCTTCTCTATTCAGCTCCAGTAATTATTTTAGCAGCAGCAGCCTGTTATGTTGCCAGACTGCAGCTTGCAAAATTAGGGCAATTGCCTGGGGCTATGAATCACCCCTGGGGGATTGTGGATATCTGTCCAGCTGCTATAGTTTTGCATGTATGCTAGAGAGCAAGTTTTGAGAATAAGTTCTTTGCAGCAGCATCTTGCTTGCTTTATATGTGAGCATGTAAAGCAGAAGATTGGTAAAATATGGACAACCCTGCTAAAGTGTGTGCAGTGCTGCACTCCTAGTGTGCTTTTGGAGCCAGCTCCTCGCTTCTGGTTAACTGCTGTAAAGCTCATTTAGCTTTTCAATAGAAAAAAACCCAACATCTGTTCTGTTTTTTTCCCAGCTAATGAAACGAGACCTTTACCTTGGTTGGACAAGAAAATAATATTTACTCTAGGTTCTAAAAATTGTATCATTTCTAGAAACAGATTTAGACATTATCCACTGCAGCAACTTTTTACCATGTTGGTGTGGGGACACAGATTATCTAAAAATATCCCCTTGAAGTCAGTACCGCCCTGCTGCAAGGCGTTCATGGTGGATAAAATCTGCTAACTCAGCTTTGTGTACCTCCTGCTTTCCCAGTAGGCAGTGTAATTAATAGGTACAATTCAGATAGGTCTGATCCTGCAGCACAGCATAAGGTGACTCCTACAGAGCCAGCAAATTACGAGCAGGCTTTATATAAGTGCTAAGTATCCGTTGCTTTTATACTTTAATGAACACAAGTCTTACAGAAGGGAAGAACTAGCAGTAGTCTGGAATAGGTGTAAAGCAGCAACTTCAAGGCACCATGAGTACCTGGCGCACAGTTTCCCTCATAAACATTTTTGGGGTCATTCTGGCATTTTTCACCACATACTGTCATGTAGTATGGTCTTACAAATTGACCTGAGTAAACAGCCGTATTTATTTGAAAGGGAAAGGATACTTGCCTGGATACTGATTTAAAGTGCTTAAAGTCGTTTTTGCACAAGCAAACAGGAAAATGAAATGAATTTGCTCACAGGTGCTGTACATGTGAATATGAGCTATTGTTGGGAATCAGAAACAGTTCAGGTCCAGGGGAGTCCTAGATCCATGTTGGGGTAAGACATGGGCCACACGCAACACTCCACTCTCCTCAAGTACCCTTGTGGGGAAACCTGTGCCCTCCAACATGACCCAGCAACACTAGCAACGTATCTACGTGCACCTGCATTGCCATCTGGTGCTATGAAATTAGACCACTGCTCTTTTTGTCTTAGAAGTTGTTGCATTCTAAACAGAACCTCACTGGCACCCCAGAGTACAAAGTCTCAAAAACTTGATTCAGACACCTATTTCATGATTTGTAGCAGCTCTCTCACTTTAAAGCATGTTCCAAATCAACTGACTTTTCACAGCACTTCCTTGGGAAATGACAGCATTACTCACTTTGTAGGACCAGCTCCTAATAAACAACTTAAAATCTTCGCATAGACCAAGGCACACTTGAGCTTCCCCACTCCCTTGTCCTTATTTTTTGCATTCCCTTTGTTCTGAGTAGGTTTCTATTCCCTATGCTCTCTCCCCCTCTCCCTGCCATAGGCTCTGTAATGCAGCATGTGCTTCCTGATGTAATTAACAGTCCACTAAAACTGTTAGCACAATATTTCTTTTTTTCTGTACAGAAAAAAGTATCAGCAAGAAATTAACAAACACTCCTTGATGTTTTGGCATTGTGAGTTACACCTCATAATGGCAAGGTAAACAAAACTCATGGTGAGAAAGGAATACCTAACCCCCTGAACTCTTTGTGGATAGTATCTGACAAACGTTTCAGGGTTCTAGATCAGGTTTTCAGAGAAATACACCTACATTTCGTGATACCTAAGGTAATCACATACAGCTGAGACAAGGGACTTAGGAAAAAAAAATGCCAAACAATGCACTTGCAGGGGGAGAAAAAGAGAATATGAAAGAGAAGATGATGTGAGGAACAGGGGTGCTGACTTTTGAGTGAAGAAGTACTAAGCAATGTTATATCTAATTAGTAGGTCTAATACAAATCTCTATCTAATCTTGATATATCTAATTTTGAGAACTAAGGGGTGCTTTTCTTAGAAGATGCCTTATTCTATGAATAACTCTATGAACTAGTTTCTGTGAAAAACTGTATTGTATATTATGATCTGAATAACCTGAAATGTTTTAAGGATATTGTATGTCATAGCTGATGTAGAAATACTTACCAAAGTGAATGTTACATCAGTTGAAATAATCAAGAACACCCATGCTATCCCAGGGTACCCTGATGTTTCTACCACCCACTTTCTCCTATTTATTTAGTGGGGAGATGAGGAGGTACAATAACATGGATATATTCATGTCTTGAACACTTGCCTTGAGAGTTTTTGGGTTTTTTTACGATGTTCTTCCACTTTCTTTCTCTGTGTTGTTTGTATCTTCCAGCTGACCATTCTTCACACATTTTTACATATTTTTACAGTGTCAGGCAGTAGTCCCCTAACCTATCAGAGATGATCTTGAAGAGCTGAGGCCTTTCAGGCATCTAGACTTCATTTTACTCTGCTTCCCTGTAGTCCATATCCTGTATCTGTGTAAAAAAAACAGGTTAGGACTTTTGCTTTCTTTTCCTCTATCTTTTAGTTATTTAATGCAAAATAGAAAGATATCTGAGTTCTTTACCATTCCTCTTTCTGCCTAAATTCAGGAACATAATTAATTATTCTCACTGTGGGCCTTGATAAAAATTTCATCGTACTTTATGTGATGGTGGATCCTTTTCACACAATTTCTTTTTGCATATATAGCAAACATTTCACACGTAGAGAAGAAGCACAGTTATCTTTAACAACTGCCTAGTCAGAAACCATTTTCAGTAAGAAACAAGTCCAAATGCAACCAACAGCTGTAAGAAAAAAATATTCCTACTGTTAGCATCAGTCTATTTGTGCCTTCTTCAGAGATCCACACAAGTTTTCTTTAATTTTTGAGAGATGTGTTAATGTCTGTATTTTATGTCCTGGGTTTGAGTCACACTCTGTAACGAAAGTTGTTATGCTTTTCCATTCTTTTGGCTGGCTCGGTGCTAGTTTTCTCTACCCCGTTCACCTCATCCACCATTTTTAATTTATGGTTATCACCATTCCACAACAATCATGCGTTGATATTTCATTTACGTGTCATATGTGTGTTCCTTGCAGCTATTTTACTGCCTTTTTATGCTCCTTGCCAGGACTGAACACACCTCTGTGAGAGCAGCAGTCCACCAGTTGCAGGTTAATCTCTCCACAGATTACATCTTTAACAGCGTGTCACTGAAATTTGTTTTCCTATTTTCTAAAACACTAATCATCTCTAAATGCAAAATATAAAAACGATAACAACAATAACATTAACCAGCAACGAAACCTTCCAGTAGCCAGAGACTTAGTAGGTGGTACAGAACCATATCTATGAACTATAGAAGAAACTCAATGGACCTAAACTCCTAAATTATATCCATACTAGCAAACTGACCAGTTCTGGCATATTTGTTGACACTGACCTTGGACAGTGAGCTTGCTTACAGCGATAAATTGTCGGAGTGATACTGGTGTGCTCTAGGTTTTTGCCCTCTGAAATTCTCCAAAACAACTGCCAGGTGTGGTTCAAGAATAAGCAGTGGGAGAGGACCACATGATTTGGATGCTGGTATCAGCTGGGAGCAAAGCTGGTCTTTGAGAAGAGACCAGCAGTAGAGTGTAAGCAGAAGCCAATACAAGACTCTTTGGGTACAGAATAGGTTGCCGTGGGAGACAGCAAGTGAAAAGTGAGCAGCGCTGCAGACTTCACTCTGCTGTTCATGATCATGATGTGAAGGTAGCTGCAGGAAGTCACATCATTTATAAATAAATTAATAAGTAAACCAAGAGCCTGAAAACACCATGTCCATACATTTTTAATGTTACACATCCATCTGCCTAGTGCCTCATTATTTTTTTAATGAAACAACTACTTATTTTCTAGGAAACACAAAGACCTTTAAAAACCACCATGATTTAGCTAATTTGTCCCTCAACACATCCCAGGGAGTAAACAAAGTAACCAGCAGTTTCCCCCTTGAAACCTGCAATTTTTTCTCTGTTTCTTCGATCGCTGTAATTACCAGAGGGATTAATGCTATTTGACTGCTTTAAAACACCCACATGTGGGGCACAAGGTCATTATGGTTATTTACTAGATGCATAGATTAAACTAAATTCGTTGTGACTAGCCTGGAAAACTCTTTTTTCTTCTTGGGTGCAGGGAGGGGTGAGGGGTGAGCAGTCACAGAGGTGAGAATTTTCTTTCCACAAACTGGTTTTGCTGCATCTCTGCAGATTAGATCTTGCTGCCATTTGTATGCATGTACATTTCTGTAAACTATACACGGATAGGTTTTCTATCCTGAAAACAGTATAGCTACCAGTACACTGTTATGGTGAAACAATGTTAAAAAATGCCTGTGTTGTCCCACAGATTTATAACTAGCAGCCTGCAGCACTTGAGTAGATGTGATGTTGTGACACAAGATAGTTCTATAAGGATATTTATGCAAAGTACTCTCCCACAGGCTGAAGGCAGCAAAAGTGTATTTCTTCTGAAAATACAAACTAACTGGGATTCCTTTTTCTCTTCTTTCCCTTTTATGTTCCTGAATGCAATTTAATGATTGTACTTTACATCACATTCTCTGTGACATTTTGGTTTTTTCTCTCAATTTTCCTGGACCCATGACCTCAGAGTTCAGCTATTACATTACAGCTTTGTCATCCTCCAGAAACACTGCCAATTGTCAGCTCAGCATTGGAATGGGGAATGGTCACCTGATTCCACTCAGGTTAAATGTAAGAGAGCCTTTTCATCAAGATTTCACTGGGAGCAATAGCAGCTCTCTGGGAAACTGGTACCCACAGAACTGCAAAGGGTATTAGCTGCCCATACAATACTCACTATGCTGGCCCCACCTCACCATGGGCCGATCATTGAGTATACCATGTTATAGACTTTATATCTCTTCAAATGTTGCCAATACCATTCTGGACGTTTGTAGAAAACTTCAAAAAAGCACTGGGTAGCCAGTAGGCTGAGTTGCAGATAAGCAACACTCCAGCAAAGGTAATATATAAAAAAATTCTCTTGCTATACCAAAAATTTAGGATAGATAGTTCTTTTTCACAGGTGCAGGTTTCTCTGAAAAACAGTTGAGGAAAGAGTGTGATCGTCTTTATTAGTGCTGGCAGTTTCCTTACTTTCCCTTTCTGTTTAATACCATTACTTGGAAAGAAATGATTCTTGAAGTTGTTCCCATGCAGTGTCTGTATACACCATTTTCTGAGGCGATCTTCCTAGTTGGACGTCTCATTTAACTTTCTGTGGATCTGTGTTTCTGAGCAGGTATTTTTCAGGACAACAATGGGATGAAAGGTTTTATGATTCTTTTGTCACCCAGGACAAAGAGAAAGGGATCTTTCTCCTCATAGGAACTTCAGGAACTGCATCAGATACTCCCTTTTTCTCCCTCCATAACCATGCAGAAGGAAAGGCCCCTACCCAGTAGTCTACATGTTCTTCTATATGTGTGCGTCTGTAACTGGGATAAATCCAGTCCACATCATTTTTCTAGTAGTGTGATATCCCTATCTGTAGCACTGGAAATAAAGGTGCGTGTGGGTAGACAATTTCTCTCAAAAATAGAGGTATTTACAAGCTGTGTTGAGACTTAGGTGGCCTCATTGTAGCACTTGGAACTGAAAATAATGTTTGCATGGTTGTGTCTGCAATCACAGGACATCATAGATTGGTGTTTGTTCTGGAAACTGGAGTTTCTAATGTAATGACATCAGAGTCTCAAGGGCTATAGCTAGAGGCTTGTATGATTTATGTATTGGCTCCTGATAATATTTGTGCACAGCTGGGAAAAAAAATTTAAATTGCTATACCTTTATAGTCTTGGCCATCTGGCTGTGTTCTTTTTTTAAAGAAATTGGTATTTTCCTTCAATGGGGTTTTATTAGGCTGAAACCAGCCTGGATGATGCATGATGGATCACAAAAGATGCATGGTGGAGCTGGATTTCAAGCTTTCATGCAGCTGCTGACAACTGAGGGGATGTAGACACCAGTTTTTCTCTTTAGTGGCTCGAGTGGTCTTCCAGTGTTGGCCTAATCCTGCTTCCCAGAGCTGCTTATTTTTCTGCAACTGACTCTTGTCTGTCTGTAATATTTTTATGCTTACTCTAGTGTACTGAATCCATTTGAGAAAGAACTTAAGTATGCTTAATAACATTAAACATTCTTTACAGAAGGCTTATTTATAAAAACATTAAACTTCATGGATATTGCATGCTTACAACTCATTTCAAAATTAGGTCAGTTATTTAAATGCCAAGCTGCATCCTGGTTGACTGAGTCTTAAATTTTGGCTTAAATTACTAAGTATCCATATTAGCTTTCTACTTGTACTGAACTTGTGCATGTACTTTACCAGGAAATGGTCATTATAATGTAGAAACATTCAATATGCCTTTTTAAACTACAACTAAGCAAAAGTTCCAGAAAGGTAGATGTAGCCATGATTTGGATATATTTCCCTTATTGTACAAACTTCCGTTCTGCATCAATCACAAATGAAAATATGGTTTGGGGTGTTGGTGGTTTCTTTTTTCCCTAACAGCCTTTAAAAAATTTATTTTACTTTAGTAAAGATGATAAAAATTATCCAATACACTATTCCGCTATAAGTGGAATGTTTTCTAAAGAAATGATAGTAGCTTCCTGTGACATAAAAATCCCTGGTATTGATGATACATGATTTTCATTTGACATTTGAAGAAAGCCCAATATATTGTTCATAATAGTAAATTCTTCAGTTATCTTTTGGAGTTCAAACACCTTCAACTTTTCTTCAAATACCATAAAAATAGTCTTTTCTACAGAAATCTATTCTGTATTTTAGCCATGAGCTATCCTAGGAAAGGCTGAGTGAGTCTGTTTTAACAGACTGTAACAACAAGCATCTGAGAAGAAGCAGTCTTAGCAAGAGTTCAATTTTTTAGGTCCTGCTGTAGCATCAATTTGATGGTAAGGTTTTAAGCAGAAGTGAAGTGCAATTATTTCTCCTTTCTCCCTTCACAGTCTTGGGGGTCTTCGTGAAAAGGTCAGGGAAAGAAGTATACAGCTATTGAGGCACCTTATTTTATTTCAATGGGAGCTGAAGATTACAAATTTATAAATAATTAGACACCTAATTCCTGCCTACTTCTCACTTTAGAGTGGATATTTACAATGTCTTTCTGTAAGCAGCTAACTTGGATCACCTCAGAATTCACTTACTGTACAAAGAGCTTGAATTCAGACCATAAGAACTAGAGGCCTTAAAACCAATTAGTGTCACTGTCCTCTTCCCTCGGTGCCTCTCCCATGACTGCTCTGTTCTTCAGAGCATTAAAGTCACTATAGAATAAGGAGTGTGGAAACCCTTGTGGTACCATTCTGGGCATGGTCAGACTTCAACCTCCTAGGGATTAAAACATGTCTGTTATTTACAGTGAAATTCTGAGACTGCCCAGAGTGTCCCAATCCTGATAATTCTGAATGTCTAAGCACCTGCCTTGCTTTTTAACCTTATCAAATCCTAAGGTACTTATGACAACAGAGGAGCAGACATAAATCAAGCACCGTATTGAACATGACAAGAGAAGGTGCCAATACTTATTTCTCCCACACAATTCCATGCCTGGTTCCACTTTTCTTCAAAGATTCAGTAACTAGAAGGCTCACCCAGGGTGTGGAAGTCCTACACCCCGCTCACCCTTCAGCCTGAGGGGACTTGAGCATTGTCTTCCTCTCCAGGGACGAGTGTCTGTATCAACAAGTTAAAGATTGTTCTTGTGCTGGTATCGCTTCCATGCTGCATATAGCTACGAAATAGCCTGTAGTCAGAGAATAAAAATAGAAGTGAACATAATTATCTTGCCTAGTGAAGAAGGACTGACTTGGAACAGAGGAGACCTAATTTACAGCCTCTGCTCCAGTTTTTATTTAAGCATCTTATCTAACGTCTCTTTCATTTGCATTCAATCAGCTGAGAATAGCTTTTGTTATATTCTAAGCAGCAAGACCTATTATATTTCCAAGAGTGAGTAGTATATTATGCTTCAAACCAACAGAAAATAAACAGAATATGTGGATATGAGAAGTAGATTGCACATGCCATTTAGTGCTTCTGCAAGCATAACCATGTTAGTGCCATATTCCTGCAGAGTGATTTTTCTTTAAGTGTACTATTTATAAAATAAATTTCTGTAGCAGTTTGTTTTCTTTATTTTTTAGTAAAGCTCTTCTTGTGCTTACTTTCAAAAAAATTAAGGTGTAAGGGTGGATGTTAACAGATGTGGTTTCAGAATATTATATATTTAAAGAAAAATGTTTCTATTTCTAGTACACAAACACAATAAACATAAAAGACATCCTTTCTTATTTTCTTCCTCAGCATGAATTTCAGAATGTATCACTTTAAAAATGTAATCATATTTTCTAGTAATGCAGTCTCACATCTTTAAAAGGAAGAGAAAAACGAAAAAACTTTGACAGATCAGCATATTGCCAGGTGAAAGCAAGCTGATTGTGCTGGATTGTCAAGCTGAAATAAAAGTCACACAACTATCTGGTGTTTGTTTTGGTTTTTTGTTTGTTTGTTTGTTTTTTCCCAGTGAAACTTATGCCTTTCACTATGTTTTCTGTTACCTAAGTAATACATTTCAGCATATTGGATGTTTTTAGAGGTGAAATGGTTTTGTGGTCTGAAAGTTAGGCTGAGGCTAAAGAGCTAAAAAAGATTCAATTCCTTGCTCTGAGTTTCTGAGTGATCCTGGACAAATTGCTGGCCTCTAGCCCAATTACCACATTTCGTGCTTACTACTGTCTCAGCTACAGGAAAAAAAAATGTACAGGAAATAAATAATATACTCCTTATTTATTCATTTATTAATGCAAGGACTATAGAGATTGATGCAGTGTCAAGAGCAATTTTACTGCATACTGTATGTATGTAAAAAATGCAAGTTCTCAGATGTAAAAATTTTTAAAAATTATGCTGCTTTTGGGTTGTACTTGGGTTAACATTATATCTTGTTTTGTTAATGTCTTCTTTACATTTTGCTTGACATTATTTTCCACAACTGATAATATCCTCGCCTATGTTTCTAAGGAGCACAACAAATATATCTACTTCCTCTTCTAATTTAACGACAAATAGAATGAATAATCCCTGCAGAATCCAATTATTTAAGGCTTACTCAGGGGAATTTGGCCAATGGAGAGAGCTTAAACTGAACAGGATTGATTTGAATATGCAACCTGAAGAAGCTGATGTTGGTGTTCTATACAAAATGCTGACTATTAGATATTGCAAGTGGTGACAAAAAGGCCTTTCTCTTTCAAATGAGAAACTGTACCTTTTGGAAGGTAGTGGCTATGTATTACAAAGAAAAGCTTATATTTCTACGTACAGTGTCATAGTGTGTAAGATTTTAGTGTTGCTCTCAGGAAGAGGGACAAATAGAAGAAAATGAATATACTTCTAAACAACTACGTTCATCTCAGTGGCTATATTCAGCTAATTGGTTCAGCTTCTGTGTTAGAAATTTAGCACCACTAAAGGGTTTCCACTTTGTTACTGGCTGAATCTGTTTATATGTTTTTCTGAGGGACCAGCTTAGAAAGCCTGCACTTGTTAGCTTATGCTAACAAAAGAAATTAACCTTGCTCAAAAGTTGGTTCTGGGGATGCTGCTGTATAGTCCACCCAAATAACAGCTCCAGGGACAACAGCCTAATCCTAGGACTGAACCATCCAGTCCTATGAGGTCTCAGGGAGGCATTACTCCTTCTGTATAAATAAAAGCAAGTATCAAAATTCAGTGGCATCTGTCCAGCCTCTCACATGGAAGCTGCCACCTGCTTTAGTTAAGACCCTTTGCTAAATGCCATTTCTGTCTTCCTTTCCCAGAGGCATTCTGTAGTCTCTAGGATGTTCTGCCTCAACTGTCTTTGGTAAAGAGTACTTTTCTTCCTTCCACCTCTTTCAAACATGAACTAATTGAAATTAATTACATAGTATCTGACTTTGACCTGTGAGAAACCAGTAAGTTTCTAGCCAAAACTCATCACAGACAGCAGCCAAAACAGGACTATGAAGGAGGATGGTGAGCCTGCACAGTACGGACCAGCATGCCACACAGATTCAGAGGTATGGCTGAAATGCAGAAAATAAAGTTGCGATGGTTTATAGCTCTATGTCAGACCTAGTTTGACTTTCAAATATTCTTTTCAGCGTAAAGGTGGAAATTGGAGATTCAATATAAGAATTAGTCCCTTCTTTTTTATATGAATACGTTCTGAATGTGAGAAGCATCAAACTACTTCTGAGGGACCTACCTTGTTAAATAGGTTGCACGCAGATACATAGTGAACATGCAACCACCCTTGAATCAAAATTTCTCTTTTATACTAGTAGATATTTCACCTATGCTAATCAGTTTTTATTAAATGCTTGCTAACTAACATACTTATATTTTCACTAAGTTTAACATGTTCTTTAAACCATCTTTATGAAACTTACTAACTTAACAAAAAAAGTACAAATAGAGCATTTGGTATCTCCAAGATTTAAAGTACTTTTTACACTTAGATTGTAAATGTCTCTAAATTTTAATTAAATTTTAGTAATTTGATTATATTGTAATTTCTTTAAAATTTAATTTTTAAAATATATAACACTTATAGCACCTTTAATGATTTTAATTGCATTTCATTGTTGATGGAGTTGCTTAGGGCTCCTTCAACAGAAGGATCCAGGTTCTTCCTTGCTATGTGCTAAAAAGTGACTGGATGCAAACTTCTGCTTCCCATAGATGTCTAATTGATTGCTGAACTGCGTGCAGGTACATCTGATATAAAAATAATTTAAGAGTAAATAATTGTAATTCATTACCTGCTTAGTAAAAAAAAAAAAACAAACCAGGCGTATGTGATGATTAGGGGTATGTCTACGCTGCTACTGAACTTATGACTGTAACAGAGAGGTGTGCATGTTAGATTTAATTTAACTAGGTTGGGCAGCATAGTGGTGAAAGGCTTCACAGCTCTGGATTCACCATGGCTAATCAACCCTGAAACAGACCCTGGATATGTGTACGGTTAGCTAGCTTATGCTGAGTCCTGTGCCTCATGTCTTCACTGCCACTGTTTGCCCAAAGCACCTATGTTACATAACCATGGGAAAAAACAGGGATATTCTCACTATACTTTCAGTTTCAGAGTTTGTACATAACCTAAGCTTGTGCATGAAAAGTCCTTCCAAACATGAAAAAAGGTGGTCGTGTTCTTTTGGAGAAACTTATCTTAAACTTAAAATTCTGTATGTAACTTTTCTCATTTAAGTCACTTCCTTCCATCATGCAACATTCACACTTGCTATGACAAATCTTTTTTTTCCAGTTCTGCTGGAATCAATCCTTCCCCTCCTACTTCTTTCCATAAGCTTTCTCCCATAGAGTTCATGACTTCTTTCAGTATCCCCTGTGAAAGGAAAATGATTCCAATGGGTGATAGAAAAGCCGAGTTTGTAGACTGAAGAATATTTGTGCTTGATCTGAGAAGCTTCAGTGGATTTATTCTTTAACAAGTTCTGCTGAAATGTAAAGGTTTTGTGAAAGGACAATGCTGCAGTGGTACCATAATAGTACCTAAGAAGGAAGTGGAAAAACCCCAAGAGTGTGAAAGAGTGTCAAATCAAATTTTATCAAAATGAAATGTGTTAGCTGACACAGTTACATTTTTGCAGAATTTTTCCTTTGAATGAGTTTGAAATGCTTGTTTCTATTCCAAATGAAAACAGGTTTCAAAATCCATGCAGTCCTCAGGAGTATCAAATTCCACTTGCATTTTTATTTCCTCGGTAAGAAATGTCACAAAACACAGCCAGCAAAATGAAGGAGAAAACCTGCCACTCCCCAGAAAAGTCCAGAAAGCACTAAGGAACAGAAGTTTCAGTTGCCATCTCTTACCACAACAGCATGTGTAGGATAAAGTCTTTCCTAAATAGAGACATAACTCAAGGAGTTACTAGATGTTACAGAATGGTTGTCATCTATCTAATGCACAAGATGGAGAGCCAGAAATTCACATCCAGGTGTCTGGACTTTCTTATGCACATACTGTGTTAATGGAGTCTTAAGTTGTTTTTTTTTTTTCCCCTGAAATATAAAATGGGCCTAAAAATAGTGAAACCTTACTCTAAGCTGATACAGGAATTGATTAGATGCTGTGGAAGACTGCGTTGTGCTAAAGCATATATGGTTCCTTATCAGTAGATATTTCTTCCGTACGTTTTGCTGAATTATTGGTAATTATGGGTTGAAGTCCAGTTCAACTCTCTTGAGACAGAGATATGTATTCAGGGATACAATTTAGCTTTGCAGGTTGAAGGGTTACATGGAATGCAGTAGAAATTAGAGAACAAAAGGAAAGGACTAGAGCCCCATTTACCTGCTTCACAGTTTTGTGTGGGGTTTTTTTTAAATTTATTTACTCAATTTAACTAATTGAATGTGTTTTGCTTATTTTTATCTTATTTTTTGTTTTATAAATTTAATTAACTTACTAATTTCACAGAAGTAAATGCTGTGATAAGAAATAGTAAGGATGTAGGGGAAAAGGTGGTGTCTGCAGGGTTCTTATTTTCTTCTACTTTGCCCTGTATACAGTATTTCAACAGTAACAGGTATTCCCTTTCTCTTGCCAGTCTGCGTTTCTACTGCAACATCTAATGAAATATTTGCCAAGATAATGTGCCATACTTGTTTTCAAGTGAGCTAGTCAGAGCAAATCATTTCATCAACAGTCAGTTATTTATAGAATTCATGTATGAGCCATCTCTGTTTGCTTTGACTTATGTCCTGCTGGAAAGCTAATTCAGTTGCAGCTACCACAGTCACGAGCAGCGTGTGATGTACCCATTCCTTCCTCTTTGTGTTGTATCCTTCATACATGAGGACAGCACTGCCATGGCTGCCCATTCTTTCAGCCATAGTTTTGCTTCAGAGAGGGACAGGAGGAACAGTGACCATGAGGGGGAAGGCCAATAAGG
>VZTQ01010437.1:174765-210161 GCA_013400755.1 Pelecanoides urinatrix | reverse complement strand
TCGCGGTTTTTGCCGCGGTTTTGTCGCTTTCGGAAGAGTCCCCGGCACGATCCTCCGCTCCGGAGCCCTTCGCCTTGGTGGCTTCGAATGAAAGGATTAGTTCCTCTAAAAAAAGTCCAGCTTATACACTCTGAGACCATTCTGTGATGGGAGCCCAAGAATTGTAAGCAGGGAGGATTTGTATGTTTGCTTCAATAGCTCTCTTCTAATTCAAAGTAAAACACTAATGCAGAGGCATCTTCATTCCCCTGTTAAGCTGCAAGTGGCACAGGAGTATATCTAGGATTTGACTCCTGGATAGCACTCCTATATGAAGTTTTTATCTTTAAACTGTATTTATTTTCAGATATCAATGTTTCTGTTTAACAATGACATTTTGCATACTGCTTGTTATTTACATATTTAATGAACCATTTATAATGTGCCCTTTACTCTGGCATATGGGTTTATCACCAAAAAAATCAAGAATTAATATTTAATTGTCCATATTGGGGAGTATTTCTTTCTCATTTTATGTATAGGAAAGTACTTAGGAAAATATAGACAATGAAGCATGACAGAAAAAGGAAGAGTGCTGCATTTTCTGAGCACATTTGGTTCTTGGAGAAACTGTGTTCAGTATTTTTTCTGCCATTATTTTTTTGCATATTGCATGAATATATATTAACTGCATGCTAAAAGAAACACTTCAGATAAATGGAAGAAAGTCTTGGAAGCCAGCAGTTTCTACTGCACTTCCTTCTGCTGACAAATTATTCTTTTCCAAGTAGTGCTAGTGGCAAAATAAAGACTGTGTGCCGAATTCATTGTGGAAGAAGATGCCACTCATTGAAGGGCCAGGTTGACTGGTTGTTGTCCTGTCTTCTTTCCATGTCTGGTTATTTGCCTTAGTCTGTGTTTTGTAAAGACTGACCCAATGAGCAGAAACAGTTGCTCTCACATTTCTAATCCACTAGATACTAAAGAAAACATCTAAGAAAGTATTAGAGCCAGAAAAGACTAAAGTTGTTACTGTCGGTTGTATCAACAACCCAGGTTTTAAAATCATCTTGCTTCCCTTTATGGTGCTTTACATGAAATTTAGTCATGTCTCACTGTTTTGCAAGCTTTCCTTTCCCTTTTGAAATAGGGACAAGGAGGTATGAATTCGAAATGAAACCTCATTTGTAAATCTGCCTGATTTTGTATGTTTAAATTAGATAATTCATTTTTGCATAAATGCATGGGTGGTTTTGAACTTCGTGTATGAAATACACTTGATATGGAAAATATTTCAGCTTCTGCAGACATTTGGTATGATGAAGGTTAGCACATACGGTATGTAAAATATGAATCCCTCTCAGGGAAATCCTTATTTGAATTGTAGATGAGAAATTTCTAAAAGTATAATTAGCTTTGCTTGATACCTTTTTCTCCTCACTCTGTGAAGAAATATCACCCACAAACAAGGAAAGAAAAGAGGATGTTTTCTCTTGCCCGTTAAGCAGCAGGGAAGCATTGCACTGTCATGTTCTCTAATTCATACCTCACCTCTTATTCAGCAAATCCCAAGTGGGGTCTGAGTTTGGAGTGTCTTAAAAAACTGAGCAATAAAAAGAAGAAATAATATAATAATACCCTCCCTAATGGTAGTTGATGATAGTGCTCCAGGAAAGCATTCTAGCGAAGTAAAGTTCTAAAGGTGTACTACTTTTCTCTGATTTGAAAGGCAAACAGAATGCATCTTTCTGTTCTTGGACAGACTACTAATTGTCCCCTAATTCTAGTCATTCATGATTCGTGTTTGCCTTGAAATGGTGAAGCTGATGGCAAGCAAGCAGTTGTCATTTCCAATGCATTGTCCAGCCATGTGTTAGCAATGTGACTATTTTTGTTTATTTGTTTGTTTTTTATTTTTCCAATTTTAAAAGCATTTTCTAATCTGGGAGATAAAGAGCTCTTCTGAACCTTATTTACTTCTGGACCTCATATTTTCATCTATAAAGACGAGGAGCACCATTTCACTTACCCTTATGCTTAACAATTGTATGTGAGGAAGGACAAGAGACTTCCTCATGTTCTTAAGAGGTGTACTGATCAAAAAGATTGCCCATTAAAGAAAGTAGAGGAGTATGTATGTTCCAAAATTAAGGTTCATATCCAAAATTCCCTGGAATTTGTAGAGAGGTTCAGAACTGAGAATTTTGAAGCACACTTCCCTCTTGTGTGAAAGGAAAAATCGAAAGATTTGAGGCTTGTACTGCATCTCAAGATGAAAGGGAAGAAGCGGTGCATCTTGGCAAGGAGAAATGGAAAATGGATTGTGTGGCTGAGAGGTGGATATTTTACCCAACAATGAAGTGATCAGACTAGGGAGATGACAGTGATTTGAACTGTGTGGAAGAAACATATGCATCACGCATTGTTGCCAGCACTTTCTTTAAAGGGAGGCTTAAGTAATAGTCATATTAATAGTTATTTCTTTTTATTTTTTTCTTTTGAAGCAACATTCAAATCACATGTTGAAGGTATCAAAACAGCTAGAAATTGAGTGGTTTGTTTTGATTTTGATTTATTTTTACTTTTCCCTGCCCTTCCCTTAATGAATGCTCAGATTCTCACTTCTTCATGTGATCTCAGGGACTCAGGACTTAAAGTAAAATCTCCAGCCCTTTGAGGGTGATTAAGACTATGTAAATATGGAAAGAGTTGGAGGTAGTGTTGTAGAATCCTAAAATTAGGAGGAAATGTCTGAATTGTGCAGGATTCACAGGAGCTAAAATTTTGTAATAAATCTTAGCTCTGGGATATTTAGTAAGAGGATAAAAAGAAATTACATGGAAAATTTAGAAAAATTCTAAATGGTCCTTTGGACCAGAATGAAATAAAATGCAGAATTTATGTAAGACAGAAATGTGAATTCTTGTTGCTGATGGTAAGGATTCACTTTTGTGTTTAAAAGAGCATTGTTTAAATTTTAATCATTAAAAGAATATTAACATTGGTTTTTTAATGTTAAATCGTAAAAGTTTTATTTGGTTTCCACATAACCTTCCTTTTCAAGTACTGATGTCAAAAGCAATATATGTTAGTCTTAAATAGGCTTAACATTCACTTGGTGTCAGCTGTGAAAACTTGGGATCAATAAGCACAATCTCACCTATCAGATGAAAGTAAAAGAAATAGAAACCTATCACCTCATGTTCCCTTTGCAGACAGTTTTTATTTATTTTTATTCAACAAATATTCTACCTTTACTCCACAATGTGTGTTACTCCTCACTTGCTAAAAGAAGAAAAGTTATTAAAAAAAAAAAAAAAAAGGAAAGAGAAAGAGTGATAAAAATTCTTATAATCCGTTCTACTTCTCCACTCACATTGTTTGTCTGTCAGGAGCTATACTCTGAAGTAAATGCTCACAACTGTTTGTGTATGCCACAAGTTCAAGACAATTTTGGCACATTCAGGCTCTTGCTAACAACCTGTAATTTTGTTTTCATCCACTTAACTTCACAGGTTGGATACCTTTGAAGTGATCCTTGAACTTGTGTTTAAATTATAAACTTTAAGTGCTGTAAATCTGCATTCAAATCTAAAGCAGTCTTAAAGATGGCAGCTGGCAAGAAGATAAGTTCAGGTGGCTTGCCAAGTAATTCAGGCAGCAGCAGGCTCCAAGGGGTGGAATTGCTGCTGCTGTAAGAGCAGAGACACGTCAGCTCTGGTCTTATTGCCAATCGTTTTAGCTGGCTGAGTCCGTGTTTCTCTGTCTGTATCTTTCGGTATATATTTGACAGACTCTTTCACAGTGTTTTCTCAGGAAGACAAGTAAAAAATGTATCACTTCATAGGTTTGAGCAAATAGTCTTTTCTCTAGTAACACGTAAAAACGATATTTGATTAGTGTTGATACATTATTGTGAAAAGTCAGGGTAAAAGTGAGAGCTCTGAGTTGCCCCTTTTGTGCAAGCACTTTAAGAGTTTGTTTTCTTTCTCATCTCTCATTCCCCTATTCTCAGTCCCCTCTCTCCAGCTTATGTGACTTTTTCAGAATACCTTCTAACTTTTGCAGCAAAAGTCTTTAAGAAAACTATTTAAACTCACATCTTTGAGTTCCTTTATCATTTTGAAAAGCTCTCTAAAGATGAGAAGTGAGATTTATAAGCCAGTGGGCTTTTCACCTAAAGCTGCTTTTTTAATTCTGGCTTTTTTTTCTCCTGTTCCCTTCTCTTCTTCCTTTTCTCCTTCCATACACTGTGACAAGACTCTTTAGTCCAACCTTTCCCTCCCATCTCCCATGTATTAAAGCATCAAAGTATGTTTGGGGTTTTTTGTTTGGTTCGTTTCTGGTGTTGAACTCCTGGACCTTACCATACTGAAATTAAATTTGCTGTGAAAATTTTAACAGAGCATGAGGAAACCTGGGGTTTGTGCCAGGAAAACAGACATGTTGTGGCTCTAAGGCAGAAATGAGAGGTGGAGGGCTTTTGCAGGAGGGCAGAGTGCTGAGACCTGAATGTGCATGTGGAGAGAGTGTATTTTGCTCCACCGAAGCACTAAGCTGAGGCAGCGGTTGGTACAACCCAGCACTAGTTGTGCCGCAGAGCATTTTCATCGAATCATTCCAGTCAGCCTTATTGAATTCCTTTAAACTCTCCAGAGGTAGTAAAGTACTGAGGTACTTATCCATTCAAGATCTAGTTATAAGCTATGCCAGTGTGGTTTTGTGGAGGATTCAGTATCTATTTTAAATGTATTGACCAATCAATTTAAACTTATTATTGTCACTGGGGTTTGAAAATTTAATAAGCAGTTACCAGAGCCCATTTCTTTGTTTTTAATTTTTACTAAGATGTTGTTCAATTTCAGACCTTAAAACAATCATGCTCTCCGGAATATTGAATTGAACGGGTCCATAAGCCAGACCAGCTCTCAACTGTATTTTTCTTCACTGATTTATTTGGCTGAATGATACAGTAGCTCCTTGTGGAATGAGCAAAAAGGAAATGCAAATCAGAAGTTAGACCATAAATATAAGGCACTGCAATGCTTATCAAATCAATGGGCAGCAGGCCATGTGACTCTCTTTCTATTTTTTGTATTGTATTGCTCTGCTTTTTGTCAGTACCTACGGGGAAAAAAACATGTCCTACAATTTATAAATTCATAAAATGTAATTCTCTGTATAGTTCCATATGTCCCTCGTTGATCTTACAAGAGAATATCCAGAGAATCTAGGACTGCATAACTGAATTAGTTTTGCTTCCTTTTCCATTTCCTTTTCCCATTTTTTTAACAAAGCACTTTCTTTCTCCAGTGTTTTTCTAATTTAGTTCTGACTGAAGGAAAAAAGTTACTTAATTTGTTTTCTGTTTCTATTCTTCATCAAAAAGACCAGCAAAATATTCCAAAATGTGGATGAATTCTATTTTAAATGACTACAATATTGCTCAGATACATTTAGACTAATACCTTAAAAAAAAATCATGTTCTCATTCTTGTTATGCCTATTTCTATATTGCTGTAAAAGGCAATGATTTTCACAGGATATTCTTCAATACTTATCACACTGGAAACACAAAAGATCGAAATAAAGCCTCCATGAATAGTAGGTAAGGTTGCAGAGAGACCAGAATTACTCTTCTGGAAATTGATCTAGCCTCTGAGAAGATAGGGCTTGAAGGACAGAATTCTGAAAATATCAAAAGCTTTTTATTAATCTTTTCCTCCATATTTTGCAAAAGCTGACACTCAGGTTTCAGTAGATGGAGACAACTTCTTCACGTGTTTTCTTGAAAATTGCATCTTAATATTAAAGTGAACACAAGATATAGTTTTTAAGAGTTGTACAACCTGAAATTAAATTGAAACCTTTCAATACATCTGAGAAAGTGTCCAATGGACACAAAAATATTTTGTTTCTAAACAGGATGCTGTTGCATTCAAATGGAATTTATTTCACACACACACACACACACACACACACACACACACACACGTTTCCATTTTACCACAGAAATAAAACTGTATAAATTGTGACTCCTTCAACAAGGTAAGTGTACCTCATTGTCCTGGTTTCGACTCCCATCTTGGGGACCAGTTTTTTTTCTTAGGAACTAAAAGTCCTAGTAATATGCTAGGAACAGTTTCACCATCTTGTACATTCCTAATTTTCTTCTAAGAAAATCCTTTTTGATACAGTCAACTTTTGTCTAATTCTTGTGTTTCTCCCTAGAGAAAATTCCATCTGTTCTCAGCTACAAGAAAAACTCCTGGACAAAATCTGTATAGCTATAGCCAAATGTGGTTTATTTCAGGTTTCTGGGCACAGATAGGACCACTTCAAATCAGAGTAATACAGACCCTATTTGGAGCATCTTTGTATAGTTCTGACCAAAATCCTACTTTTGGAGTTACTTTAAAGCTAGGTTACTCTCTACTTGACTTGCTTTGCTTAGACTGTTTTTCCCTAACTCTTTCTGGTGGAAAAAGTGGTGATCCAAGTGCAACCAGTGAAACAGTGTGCAATACTATGACAAAATTATCATTCAGAATAATAGAATAGCAGTAGAAATGTCAGGAATTTGCTGTGGCTAGAATAGTAGCTATCTCATCTTTATTGTGCATTTATTTCTCCTCTGTTTCCACTGCCCTGAAAACAAAACCATCCTAAAAAAGTAAATGACTAAGCCAGAGAAGTCATCACTGGAGGATGCATTCCTAATATAAGGAGGTATCCATTTATGACTGGAAAATAAATAAGAGTTTCCTCCATTATCTGTACTTATTTTCAGGCAATTTCATTTTGTTTACAGAAATGCACTTGTCTACAGTCCAGGATGAGGTTACTGTGGATTAGATGAGATGTTTCTGTTCTCAGTGAAATGTCCAATATCCACTTGAAAAATTTGCTTACAGTCCAGAAAAACAGATCTCAACACACTCTTCAGAGCAGTGGCCTTTGTTATGACAGGCAGAGTTCTCATCTACCAAACATACTACCTTGCTTTGCACATAGGCTGAAATTGTGGGAATATATCTGATTATTTTCAACATTTAGCTCTCAAATTCTGTGTTTTCTAACTGCAGAAATATGGTGAAAATTAAAGTCCTAATAATTTAGGCTACTGAATCTCAAAGCCTTCTAAAAATTTGGCTCATAATGTAAATGCTTTTTTTTAAATTTAAAAAAAAAAAAGTACCATCATTTTAACAGATTAAGTTTAATCAATTAAAACAGTAGAGGGGAAATGTGTTAACAGAAGAGGAAATGTCATAAATATCAAATGGAGTTTCAAAGTAGACTAAGAAGTAACTACAACACTACTTATAATTTTTTTGCGTTTTTTGCAGGTCATGTCTGATATCTTTCTGAATGGCAGCTTTTGTTTGCAACATTTTCCTTCATATCTTGTTCATGTCCATTGTGTCTTTAAAGGAGACTAGAAGAAAAATATAATGGAGACATATGAAGAACATGTCTTCACATTTTCCATTGCTGCTTTATTTTGTTTGGGTTTTCCTGTAGTCTGGGCAGATTTAGAAGAAAGTATAAGGCAGCATTTACAGAAAACCCTAGGGAAAGGAAAACTTGTGATGTACAAGTATTACACTCCCTTGAAAGACTAACCTGTCATTTTAATTTGAAGTTTATTTATTTTTCTTAAATTTCTGATTTGTAATTTTTAGTAAATGAAATACAGTGCTGCTTTGTTGACCTTTCTTATCTCCATGTAGGCTATTGCTTCATTTACACAACTGAGAGTGTGAGCAATTAGATGAACAGGTTTCATTACCTTATGATTAATAAAAAGATGGATTTTCCTAAGTCCTAAAAAAATCAAGTGAACTATGAAGCAGCATTTATGGCGTAGAAAGGACCCAGAAATCATTTATCCAGTGCTCACACATGCACACATGCACACGTTTGTTTGTGCATGCACACACACATATACATGCACATGAATTTATTAATAAATTTTTTTTTTTAAAAAACAGCTTTCATGGTTTTGGCAGGGTTGGTTGAATTTTTTCTTCCTTCTGTGAAAGATAGAACCTGCCTAGATTACAGATGATGTGGGTTAATCTACTTCTGTACTATCCTCCTGTTAAAATGTGATTCTACAAGTGCCTCCTTCAGATGCATTTTAGGGACCAAGCTTGAGTATTTGTAATTTATTCAGAAAATTTGGTTTCAAATCAAAATCAAGAATCTTTCCCATCAAGTTTAATTTAATTTTTAAAAGATAGCATGAATACATTTTAAATTAGTTTCCCCAATTCCATACTTAAGTAAATTATACCCACTATCTAACTGCTGGAAGCAAATTGATCTTTTGGACATACTGTGATATTTGCTACCTCGGAACCTAATTTTTGGGAATAGAGAAACACATTTACTCTTCCACTTTCCCACCTGAAATAACAGGTTACTGAAAGTAAACGTGGTTATTGATGCTCATTTTGCATGTTGCAGTGCTGGATTGAGCACAAGCTTACCAGGTAATCTTTGTTTACTCTTAGTATCTGCTTTTGCAAAACAGTGTCACTAATTATCATCTCTTTTAGATACAGTTAGTAAATGTAACATTTCTGGAAATAAACTAATCACTACTTTGGAAAACATCATAGGTGGGACTATGTTCATTGGTGGGAGAAGGACATAAAAAGAAAGAGGTGTCTTTTCCTTTTCTCTGAACTGAAATGTGACTAAAATATAAAAATATAAAATAAATATTTCCATTAAAAATAGATTGTTCTTTGTAAATATTAAAATATGAAAATAATCCCCCTGCCAGATCTCTGCTCACTATGTGTCCATCCATGTCTCTTATTTCAGCCTAACTTACATATTCTATTTGCTGTTGTATGAGTCCACCTTAATGTTTTAAGTTGTTTATTCAGTTATTTCTTCAGCCATCATGATCCAATTATTCTTTGTTCTCTAAATTCTTTTGTATCTAAAATCTTTTGTATCTATGTCTTTTGTATCTAAAATGTCACTCCGCTTTTCCCTACTATTTTCTCTCATTTGCTTGCTGTCTTTCCTTCCTTTTTTTTATTCTCTGTGATTACTCTTCCTTGTAAGTATCTGACTTCCACACATTTGCAATGAATAGGGTATATAATTTTTTTTTCCTAATGCTTTTTGTTCTAATGGCATTCTTCCCCTCCCATCTATATCTTTTTCCCTCACTGTGCTGAGCTCAGGGCACTGTGTTGCTCAGCCAGCTAATCAGTGACTTGCAGGGAGACAAGGTGCTAAATAGTTCAGCGCCAAACACAAAAAACATTTTCTCCTTTTTGCTAGCTTGCTTTTCCTCCCCCACCTCATTCTTCAGCAGTTTACAGTCACAGGATGAATGTCCTCCTGGTAGCTGCAGTGTGACCTGCTTTGTCTTTCTCATCCTTCTGTCCCTTTGTGGCATTTGTGGCAATAGCATACCTTTTCCCCTTTGCCTGAACTTCATATCTCCTCTAGTTTTGCTCATGCTTTCATCTTGTATTTGAATCTTTGGAAATAGACATTTTCTGAAGGATTGCAAAGGTTTAGCATAATATATTTTTTTCACAGAACAGTAGAGAAATGTAATTCTTCCTTTTCCTAAGGCTCACATAGTTTGTGGGTTTAGTATCTACTCTTACAGCCTGTCATTCAGAGTATAACCAAGAGGAGTGCAAACAGGTGTTTCTAAAGAGATATCCTCTACACCCTTGTTATTCTAAAAAGGCAATGAGAGATAACCCTTCTTTTTCACTGTCCATGGACCTGAAAACCCTATTGTTATCTATGCTATAGAATTAGTTGATAATATTAGAACTTAGTGGGATAAGATGTGATCAGTTGTACCACCTCAATGAATTGACATATTATATAATAATTTTAAACAGAAAGTCACTGCTATTTCACAATAATGTTAAGAACAACATCAGGGCATGCACTGTGTATCACAGAGACCATCAGTTCATTCACCTAATAGAGTTACAGAAATATGGTAACAGCCATTAACAGCATTGTTGATTGTGTGGATTGCAGCTTAGAGACCCCTGCTATTTCCCATTCAAATAAACTGAGAAGCTGCAGGAAAATTTATTGCTATCCAGTGAGTATGACTGTGCACAATATGTTGGAGATCGTCACTGCCCTCTGCATCCTTTATTGCGTTTGAGAAAGGATGCTTTTATTTTAGTTTCTTTCACAACACAGAAGACAAACGTTAAGTCCTGTGTCTAGAAAAAGACAGTCCACCTTGCTGATACCCAATAAAAAAGATTTGTGGTTGTTTTCTAAGGCTATGGATTAAATGAAATGAGTGATTTTTGCCAATACAGACTGGATTTCTCCTCAACCACGAGGTTACAAACCCTTTTGTTTAACCTCACTCCATTAAGTTGTTGGAAACTACATAGAAAGAGAACCTGTTTGAGTATGTATGCACAAAGGGATATTGGTTAATGATGAGTCTCCTGAACTCTACCACAGCATGAACACCATCTATTGCAAACCATTGCAAATATGCCTCAGCATGTAATGCTGGCATAGGTATTAAACTTTCACTTTCTTGGTGTGGGACAGAGAATCTATTAAGGGATAAATGTATCTTATGTGATTTAACTCCCAATAATGACATGAAAGGGCAAAAGGAAAAGCACTTGTGGACTCTGATCTTAGTTGTCTATTTCTGAGTAATTTTACTGTTGTAAGATTTTTGCTTTATTATTATTTGATTGGTTAGCAGATTTTTTTTGTAGAAGAGCAATTGGAAGGGGTATACTCTAAGCTCATGTATTTTGTGGTAGAGATGCTACCTGATATAATGAGGTTTTAATAAATGAGTATGAACGTAGTGTGTATTTGTACTGTATTGTGCTCTCTATTTAATCAAAAACTTATTCCTCTGGCAAAAACTCCCTTAAGTGAACAGGTGTTCAGTTTGAATTGCATTAAATACGTTTGGATAAGTTACTTTTGTCAGTAGTTGCTTATTATTTGAAATAATAACGATTCAAAATCTGTCTGAGAAAATTGAAATGGGGGGGGGGGGAGAATCTATTGGTTTGCCTACACTCTTTTGCAAATAAAATTTTCCTCTTCTTTTAAAGTCAAAGCCATTACCTCTAACTTCTGATTGGATTGATCATACTGTGATGAAAGCCTTTCATTCCACACTTTTGGTTGGTCAAACAACGTCAGTAAAAAGCATAGATGCAAATCAAAGTAATAGCTGGTATTGCAGTAAATGTAATTAAGCAATTACAAAAAGGAAAAATTTGGCTCAGCATTCAGGCAAAGACTTGACAGCTAATATCATAAAGATTGAGATAACAATTTCTCCATATAGGCATATCTGCTTATAGTGATAATTAACCTTGCAAATTTGGGGTGCATGTGACACAAGGTGCTAAAAAAAAATTTTATTGGGTTTTGATTGCAGAAACAGCTAAAATACTCCAGCCAATATTTGTATGTACTACCCATTGTAATGGAAACTAATTAACAGTTCTGTCAGTATTGAGTTTGTATGCATTGTTGAACCATTAAATGCAATGCTTTTCAAATGCCCTGTCTGGGCTATATGTCACTTTCATGAGTGCATGAGATTAGATCCTTGACTAATGTGTGCTTTTATCATGAAAACATTGGTCTGGCTAAATTTCAACATATTAAACAAAACCGACTGTGGCTTAAGTCTTATCTGAAGGAGACAGGGAAATTTGACTTTTATTAAGTGTGGTTAAGCATTTAGACTCTTCTGGTGTTTTCAAGAACTTTATAAAGTTAACAAGATGTCAGAGATTTCAGAGTTTTAAACCTGTAAATTGCCTTCAAAGTCCAACACAGCTTATGCAAAATTGCTTCAGTAGCCCAGTATGCCTTTTATTCCCATCTGCAATAACTACAGATACATTAAATTACGTTAATGTAACGTGACTGACAATTTTTATTCGGTTCGGGACACGCGGTCAGCGGTCGGTGAGCAGTTGCACCGTGCATCGTCTGCTTTGTATTTTCTGTTATTGTTGATGTTCCCATTTGCTATTATTGCTGTCCTACTTCTGTTTTATTTCAATTATTAAACTGTTCTTATCTCAGCCCGGGAGCTTTCCTACTTGTACCCTTCCTGATTCTCTCCCTCATTCCGCCGGTTGGCGGGGGAGCGGCTGCGTGGCGTTTATTTTCTGCTGGCTGGGGTTAAACCATGACACACGTCCTTTTACTAGCTTTTTTCCTCTGTTTCATGAAATGTAAACTGTATCTTTTAAAAATCTTCTTTAGTCCCCTCTACCCTGCCAAACTTCTCATCCACCTCAAACTCCAGGTCTGACCCATCATGATGTCAACATCTTGTTAAATTTAAAGAGGTGTTTATGTCTTTCATATTCCATTCTGCTTGAGAGGAGCTCCCCTTAAACCTTCACAAAGCTACACTATTATGAACCTCTGAATTCGTTTCTTCTTCTCCATGGTGTTTATGCAAAATTTGACAGCAGGGTGCTACCACAAGGGCAGTTAGGCTGACCAACCTTACTTTCCCTGTTTCCTTGTGCTCTCCCATCTATTCTGTGTCCATACGTTATCTTTATCTTTTACTTAACCTGTAAGATACTTAGAAAGCATCTTTTCTCCTTCTGTGTAACATCTGTCCTGGTGATTTCACAGTCTCTGCCAAGGGAACTTGGGTATTGCAGCAAGGTTAATATTTTTGTAAATAAGTGACTATTGGGAAGCTTAAAATACATATAAACCTACAATATGTAGCAGCAAAACTTTATTAATAAAAGTGCTTTCCATCAGGTACAGTTAAAATTTTCTAGAAATTTCCAGTTCACACCTTATCTGGTATTCATTCATTTTGGCCTCTGCTCTGCTGCTTTCACGTATCTTCAAATGGAGGCATTATTGTGGGATCGGAAATGTTACATCTGTTATAACAGAGTGGCATTTGAAATGTGTATTTCTTTACAGGATGCAGTTGCAAGAGATGCAATTTGATTGCTTGCTTGTCTCAGTTTTTCTTCTTCTAAAAATCTGAAGGGTACTATGTGCTGTAGTCACAAAACTAATGTACAGACTACTAAAACACACCCCGCTGCACAAGTTCTTCATGAAAATTCACTACCAGGAAGGGGTTTGACTGCTACCATAAACTGAAAGCCAAGTTAGAAAGGGATTGCTTATGTCCCTAGACACAAAAATATTTTAATCTTTCATATATACTTTGCAGAATTGTATTTCATATTATAGTCTGAAAACTATTGTAAGCTAAGCGAAGGTATAAAGAGATTAGTTTTACTTATGTTTTCTGAAATTGCTGAAGGACTGCACTACTCCTGAAAACAGCAGTAGCAGGCTTTGATGTGAAAAAATAAGGTCTTGCAAGTATTTGTTTAATATGAGTAGCAATCTTGGACAGGGATGAATGAGAGTACTGTTACTGACATAAGTCACTAGACCCAGCACTTCCTTCTCTACAGACATTTAGATGTTCTGTGAGCTTTATTTAATGCTTCATGTTACGGGACTCTGACTTCATCACAGAGATCTAAACTGCCACAGGCTTCCATGGCTTTTAGTTCCACAGGCTTTTAGTTTAGTATATGTAAATAAAGCAGTAGCAGAAGAGCTTGTCAAGCCCTTTAAGAAGCTGAAGTGCAAGCTGAAGTTCGTAGAGGTGCACAGTAAGATTTTTCAAGATTACTTGCCCAATTAGATCTTCTTTCTTGAGAGGATGAAATACCTGGAAAAGTTAGGCAGCCTGATAAGAGCAGAAAGTCCAACTCCTACTGACAAGATGAATGAAAATAAACCACCACAGAAATTATTTTCATCCAGTCTGTCTAACAGTGAGAAAAAGGCAATAATGAAACCTTTTCTCATACAAGCTCCCTTTGAGGTTTCATTTTTTATTTTATTTTGTGAGAAACTTTTGATTTTATTACCTTTTGCTCATTTCTACTCTACTTTGGATTCCCGTTGAGTTTTCCAACATTTAGACAAATTGGGTAAAAATTATTCTTATTTTTTTCAAAAGGTGGGATGAACAGCATGTGGCTATTTCTTTTACTTAAATTTACTGATCCATTATGGTCAAAGATTATTTTTCCCCATTAGTTTTTAGCAGAGTAGAAGGCTCAAGATCCAAACATGCAGAAACTCTACAAACTTAAAAAATCAAACAAGGTTTCAGCATCAGAACTTGCAAATTGTCCTTATTATAATCCAAAAATTTTGGTGTAATGTTCCCAAAAGCATACTGGGAGTTTTCAAATTTTAACTATAAATTCTGCTGTTATGAGGGGAAAAAATCCCAAACTTTTCTTAATATTGACCTTTCAATCACAATACTAGCAGAATCCCACAGGGCATTTACAAGACTTACTGAAAACAGAACCCTCTCATTTGATCTAGAGATTTTTGTGAGTAGAAAAGTTCAAACAATATTCGCTTTAAGATATGTTGATGTTCACAAACTTCTTTTGCAGACTAAGCCTGCATTTAAGCAAACCTGGCTCTGAATTTCTCTCTCCGAAACATAATTTCATATATAGTAAGTAAGAATTCAGTTTGCATCCAAGCTGAGCAGTAGGCAGAGAATAGAGATGCAGATGTTATAATGTCATTTTATGAAAGCACCAGATCAGGAACAGTGAAAGAAGCAAATAGAGTGCTAGAAATTATTCAAAAAGGAATACAGAAGGAAAAGCATTCTTATTCCACTACATAAACTCATAATTCAACTACATTTTGAATGCTTCCATTTCTGTTATGTTATTTTTGAGATGTGAGAACAAGAGTTGAGTAAAGTGCAGAGAAGGATATCAGGGATGATCAAAAGTTAAAGAATAATATCTGTGTAAGGAATAACTAAATATTCAGCCTGGGAAAGAGATGAGTGAGGAGGGATAGAATAAAAGTCTATAAAGTCATGAGTAGAATGAAAAGAGAATAAGGAATTATTATTTCCTCTTGTTTCAGTAGTAAGTCTAGGAGTCATGAAAATAAATAAGCTGAAAAAAATAAAAGGAGATACTGATACTGTTTCACACAACTCCTCAGGATGTTGTATACACTCAAACTTTATGTGGGCTCAAAAAGAATCTGGACGAATTAAGAAAAGTCTTAAGAGTTGTAACTCAGAAAACCCCAATTCATAGTGTGGAGATACACACACTTAAGCATATATTTACACTCTGTGTGTGTATATGTACATGCAAAAGATGGACTTTAAGTGCACAAATGCATTTTGCCACTTTTTTTAACATATCTTGGAATGTTCCCCAGTTTAGTAGATTTTTACAGGGGAAAAAAAAAAAAAAACAACAGAAATGCATTTTCATATTGTACTTTACCATATCTATTACAATATTGAAATCAATAAATCATTTAGATTAAATAGCATATTTCTAGGACCAGTAGTTTTATTTGACTTAGATCTTTTAGACTCTGAAGTAGTCAGTAGTTTTCCCTGCAAAAAGAAAATAGACAATATAATGTAGTAATAGAAAAACATTTTACAGATTTTAACAGTTTATCTGTCAAGTTGTCTATCCTTAAAGTAGTTAAGGATCCTTATGGGATTATGGACTTGTATTTGCCATCTTTGTCTAAAAACACCCCCCTCATACACACACACATGTGCTCCCCCAAGATCACTGCAAGACATACAGCATTTCCCAATATAACCAGACATAACTCTCAACAATTGTAGTTTCATTTCAAATGCAGTCATTCTATGTGTATTCTCTGATTTTCCCTTTAACTTTGGGCCAGATGGTGCCTGCGGGAGCTCGAATGTGAAGCTGTTCTCACAAATAAGGAACTTTTGAAGACATTGCCCCTTAGTGAACTGCTGTAATATCAAAGGCTACTTGATGCTTTTTTTTACAGAGGCAAGGGTTGGTTTACTGGTATTGAATGGGGTGAGAACACAGATTTCCTCTTTTTCCAGGTCTGAACATAAAGATGGTACTGATTATCACCAGCCTCTGCACAGAACATTACAGCAGCACAAGGCTTATTGTATATGACACAGACCTCCATGAGTATTGACACCATTTCATTTAACTTCTCTCCATTTAAGTAGTTTTCTACCCATTGGAAGCCTCAATGTGTAAAATGGGTAGCACAAAAGCATGTAATTTCACCAGATAAATGGAATTCAACTTTTTTGTCTGCTTTCTTCTATTCTACCCATTCTGACTTGCATAGTTACACCAGCAAAGGAAGCTGGTATTGAAACTGGGGAAATGAATAATTGTTTTAAATGGGTGCAATAGTTACTGCTTCAGACAAATATCATAATTAAAGCTATGTTCCAGCACCCTTACATGGTGAACAAAAGGAGCTTCTCACACTCTGTGGTACATAGTGGGGAAACCAGAACTGTTGCAGCTATCCCAAACAAAGACTTCTTGGTGATCAAATACAACAAACTTAATATGTTTCATTTTATCTTAAGTCAGTGATACCCTATCTGGTAGAACTGAAAATGAGATTTTAGCTCTGTGAGACATCTGATATTTTGGTGTTTTATTTTCTTTCACAAGGAAAATCTAAGTTAAAAAACTTTGAGAGAACAAACATTTTCAGGAAAGGTCGATTCACCGGTGAAGGTATTTTTCATTTTGAATGGGCTCAGACTTATTTTGCATCCACCTAAGCCAATATTGTGGCTTACAGGAAAAGCAACACAGCTGTCTCATGCTTTAAAAACTGGACTTCTCAACTGCCAGGGAGATGTACTTTACCTCGGAGAATTCCTCTGTGGATAAACTTGCTGTGATATATCATGAGAAATATAGTCTAGCCAAGCTGAAGCAGTGTGAAGTACCCATACTGTACGACTTTAATGAGGCTCTAAAGCTGTTGAGGAAAAAGCAAAATGCATTCAAAGCATCCAGACTGAAATCTGTTGAGGTGGATAGACTTAATTGGAGGAAACAAATTTCACAACAGAAAGCAATTTGAAAATATACTTTCCCACAGACTTCTTGATTTGCAAAACCTGAGTTTTGTTTAAGATGTATTTGTTAAATATAGGGAGCTTAATCAAGGTCATACATTAAATAGCAATGAGTATGAGCCAGGGCCACTCATGGACCAATTTTCCAACCTTTACTTATGTTCAGTAACTCCTAAATTGCATGCAGTCCTGTTGATCTCGCTTGCTTTATGATATAAAATTACACTTTCCACATGAATGAACATTGAAGAATTGGGTCCTAATATATTCTGCAATGCAGTTAACATTGAACACAATACTTAGATATGTAAGACATCCTGAGAGATGTTACAAACATAGCTAAATATTTTACTTAGTTTTGAATGTTTTCAGCTGTATCTACTGGCAGAAAACCTTTTCCTTGGAGCACAGCCATTTTTTTCTCTGTGTGTTGACTCTGTTTCTTTATTCTTAAGGCTGGTGGTTATAGAGAAGTAATCTACAGTCACAACTAAAATTTCCTCTTTTCTAAATTTCAGCTGTTTTGGAGGTTTCCCACTTCTTTTATTTTCAGTATTTCAAAAGTGTGGAGTTTTGAGGAAGCTGGGTAGCAAGTAAAATAAAAGGAGAGAAGTATTTATCTATTCCTTCTGGTGTTCCATATATATGTGTTACCGGTGTCTTTTATAACACTTATTGATTCCTGTGTTTAAAATTACCTATTTTTTCCATGAGTTGATGGAATAATTTCCAAAGTTCTTTCAAACTTCACGCTTTTGGTTGAATTAAAGAATGAACAAGACTTAGAACGTCCAGGAAAATATCTGTTTTAAAATACAATGCACCCTCATCTCTACAATGAGCTTTTTGAAATTACAGTGTTGGAAATCATATTTGTGGTGGGGTTTTATGTATGTCTAGCTCACAGTGCTATTTAATCTTATCAACATCCTGACTGGATTTGGATTTAAGTTCCTAGAGAGGTAGGAGAATATTATTCTCATTGAACAAACAGTGGCAACTTTTGGAAGAGGAAGTGATGGTCCAGTGGTCTAACTAGCAAACCATCCTTTCTCCACATGGTTTTCTTACTCATTTAAAGGCTCAAATTCACTGAGTCTCAGGCCCTGTTTCTAGGTAATAACAGAGAATAAACCACAAAACCTCGTTTTATCAGAGCTTGCATTCTTTGTCCACTAAAGTCTATTGCTGTAGGAAATTGTCTTCTTTCCATTAAAACTATAACGGAAGCTGCACATGTACAACTGTATTTAGAGACTAGACATCATATTACAAAATATTTCAATTTTAATGTGGGATGTATAAAATTTCATATTTCCTCTCTCAAGTTCTCACTCAAATCTAGAAACTTTCCCATATAGTCTTCTCATAACTCTTTCTTTAGTTAAGCATTTCTTTTGCATTCTACTTGAGAAAGAGCATAAGTATATATATCAGTATAGGTTTCCCAGTTAATATGCATGAATTTAATTCTGACTTTGGCTAATAACATACAATGCCTGAATCCTAGGATGACTCATACCTAATTAAATAATTTTTTTCTCTTTAGAACCTTGAAAATCTCTCTGGTGTTTAGCTTACCAAATTTCTTTTCCACACCTATGTCTCTTAACAAACCAAGAAACAAAAGAAAGAAGGGGTAGGTGGTTTGTGATGCCTATAGAATATTTCTGTTTCATGATATGTCTTCTCTTTGTCTCAAACTTTCAATATATTTTCCTTTATAGTTCTTAATTCTTTCCTGAGGAGCCACATAAGAAAATCCTTTAGTGCTGGACCAGCAGCAGTCCTACACTGTGACAGACACTTCATTCAATCACTGCTGGGTCATTTTGGCCAGATGGGTACAGCTGTGGAATTAAAACTTTCCAGTTAGTGTGTAATTATGTTGGAGAAGAATTTGTGATGTATGGATGCAGACAAAATGATGAATATATTCCATATACTTTTCAATATCATAATAATCTAAAAATTGTTTAATTGGTAAAGAATCCCTTATCGATGAAGTAATTTGTTTTCCTTAAATCGGGAAAGAATTAAACAAGAACAGTTCCACAAGATACTTGGAAATAAATGTATTTTTTCCTTTTATTCTCACCTTACATGCTACGAATTTATATATTTTGTGCTAATTTTTAACTAAGTAGTAAATGCCTCAAAGTATAACCTATTTTCTGTGACTTGCATTTTGTTGAATGACATAACAGGTCACAGTTATTTTCCATATAACCTCAAATGACAAAAGCAAATTCCAGACAGAAACACATCAATTATTCTGAAAAAATGATTACATTCTTCCTGACTGCTTTTACATTCTGGGGTATGCAAAAGTTGACTATAAAGGTTAAGACTGGTAACTTAATTACTTTACTACAAAATCTATTCTAACAAAAATGAATGTTTTATGAAACACTTAAACATTTATAGGATGACTGTAAATATTATGAGGTAATAATCCTGAAGAAGTCTGATATAGCTTCATCTTTATTAGTATAAGCTAGCAAGAAGGAGAAAACAAAAAATAAAATGTTAGCAGTCGGTCTTACTCTGCCTGAGGGACTTGTGAGCTGATAAAGTGATATCACCAGGTACATCCAGAATTACTTCATAAACACTTATCAAAATTCATGAACTAGAATTAACATGAATTTTAATTATTAGCTGATCAGACCAGAGGACTCTTATTTTATGATGTTTAACATATCCAAAGTTATAACTAATTACAGTTAAGATAAGCAGTGTAGTAGCTCCAGACATTTCACTAGTAGTTCTAGTATTGATCTTTTCACATAGAAGGGCTTGAGTCCAAATTCCTCAGCTTTTAGAAAGGTCAAAAATACATACAATGGTATCCAGAGTACTGTATCTCCTCTGTGATGATTTTGTGAACATAAACCTGAGTCAGAAACTAAAATGGATGATAAAGCAAGTCCAGCTTCTTTCCCACTGTAGTACAAGAATGCCAGAAAGAAAAGTGCTAGTTGTCTTAAGGAAAAAGTATTGTCTCTTTCATGGTGTTTGCACATAAGCTTCTATGTTTGGAAACATCATTGGTTTATCATTCAGACGCAGATATGCTTTCGATATTCTTCAGAATGGAATATCTTGTTGGGTAGAAAATGGATATGTAGACCAAATGAACTGGGGGGTTTAGTGAACTGTGGAAAGGGGCTTAGTGAAGGGTATTGTGGTAGAGCATAAATGGCAGTTCTTCTACAATTTCTTATGGAAATGCTAATTTCTATTTTCATATTAATGAATGGGTCTTTTCAAAGATAAGAGGTGTGTAGGGTGTGTTATTATGAAACCTGCAATGGGTTTCATATTGAGCAGTCAAATCCTCATGTAATCTGAAACTCCCACAGTTCTGAAAGTCTTCAGATAGATTAGATCTCTAATTAGACAAACCCAAATTTAATTTTCTATTGAGAGCAAACATATAATTTTAAAAAAAGCAGTAAATATTTCATCTGTTTCAAGTTTATGCTGTAATGGTTTACTTGCATATCACTGCATACTGCACATCTGTAATATAAAATGGGATATTAAATGTATGTTCCATTTATAGTAGGTAGTAGCTTGGAATGGCAGATATTTACTGGTTAGCCAAAATGAGGAGAAATTGAAGACATTAAATATGTGATGGAGAAACTGTAGTTGTACTTTTTCCAAGGGAAGAGGGTGGAGGTGTTACTCTGAATATAACTACATAATTCAAAATAAATTCCTAGAAAAAACACTTAATTCATTCAAAATCTGGAAGTGAAATTTAGCCACTTTATACCAATTCACAAACATAGTCATAGTCATGGTACCAAACTTCGTTTATCACAAAAGTGTTTGTTTTGATACCTCAAAAGCTTGCCCAAGCTTGCTACAACCAGATTGATCATGTTGTATATATGGGTGCAGTATGGGGAAGAACAACTGGTTTGGGAACAGCTTTTATTCTATCAGGATTTGTACTTCCATCTGTTGGGAATGGATTCAAATCCATTTGGCTCTGTAAACATGTAGCTGATAATAGTTCATGTTGGAATCTGAATTTACAGGAAGTACTAAAATTGTTAATTATGGGGTGGAGAAATTAAGGCTGCAGCAGAAGCAGAAAGTTGATGCAGTTTTCTAGTCTTACCAACAAACACAGAAGCAGACGTTTCATTTTAGCAGTTTGGTTATAGAAATCATACAGAGCAAACATTCTTGTTTTATCAGGCAGTCCTATGTTCTTCCTTTGGCTGGCAACATGATCCGGCTTTTGTGAACAGGGGCTGTGAATGAAATATTAAGTCTGGGTAACCAGGAAATGCTATCAGCCAGCTTTCTAATGGTCTGCTAGGAATCATCTCGAGGAAACTGGGAGTAGAAAGGAACTCTGCTGAGATTTATTTAGTAAAGTTCCTGAGCAGTGACAAGTAATTGGGAGAGCTGATCAACAAGCTAGTTCTTGAGTATGCCTTGAGAACTATTTGATTGTTTGGGTTCTGCTTCATGTTATAGGTGGCTTCCTTAAGTCCTAGAGGAGCTGCCTATACTTTCCTTATCTGGGTAGCTATTTTTGCAAATTTAACTAGCAAATTTGGGGGGTTACAGCCTAGGACATCCAGATGGTACATAAGTATTTTAGAAGGCTGTTCCTTGAATAATCCTCTCTCTTCAGACTCAGAAAATAAAATCAGTCTCTCAGCTTCATTCTGTTCATCTAATAACTGTCCGCAAAGAGTTTTAAATTATTATAAAAATCAGATCCAACAAAGCTTTGACTGCTCCTTAATCCCTGAGAACACTCTTGACACCTCCTAGTGATTTTCTGAGGATTCAACTCTTGTTTCTGAGTTTGGGTACTTGGACAAGGAAGATAATCAGTCTCTGTTACTTTTCTTTCAATATGAATTACAGTATACAATGTACAATGTAGCTGCAGCATAGCCATGAAGAGATGAATCAGCTGCAGGACTGCAGACAGGGATAAATCACATACCATACCATGAGAGCAAATTGTGGTACAACCACATGCACTTATGCTAACTGATGTTGATGAATCCAAATTATCTTCAGCAGCCCTGAATAGTGTCATGGTCAGTATCACATTAGTGAGCTTGGCACTTGACATCTGTGGTGCAGTTCAGTGATATAGCGAGTAGAACCAGTATGGGAAGTGACCCTCACCTTGCTCAAGAGCAAGTCTTCTGAGCTTTCTAAGAGAGATCCTACCCAGGCAGTGTGATGCAAAATATCAAAAAAGAGATGTACAAAAACAGTGTGAAATATGAAAGTAGTCCACTGTGCTCCTGAAAAAAGGAACAGAAGAGGGGTCTTGCAGTCTTGCGTGGGGGGAGTTCAATTTCTGTTATATCAGTCTACATTTGCATTTAATTTCCATTGCTTCAAAATGAATAAGGGTTTGAAAGTCAGTAGTAGAAAAGGATGACTTTATTAATACTTTAATACATACACACTAGATCTAAAACACTGAAAAGAAAGAGCTTGTTAATTAATTTTTTTCAGCACAAGTGAATTCAGTATCACAATTGCTTATCCAAATGTAAATCCATGTGGGGGTTGATCAAATATTCTTTATAATGTACATAATTAATATTTATCTTAAATTATTTCCTGAGTTTTTTCTGTGAGAGTAAAATCACCTATTTGGGACTACTAGTATTACCAGCAAAAAAAGCAGGGGAAGGGTTATGAATTAAACTAGTACTTATACATGCAATACTGTATACTTGTAATAGGAATATGATCACCTTGATTTAGTCAAACTATGAACAAACTTTTATCTAAATATTCTGTTTCCCTAGAAGCTACAGAAAACTAGTATTGATTTGTCTTTTGGATGGATGAAAGCCATCACTGCAGCTATGACAACTTGGGAAAACCTACGTGGCACATGTAATTAAAATCTGACTTGGATGTAAAGTGAGAAAGCATTATGATAACAGGAAATGTTACATTTCTAAAAAATCATTCCCTTCACGATGACTTTGGAAGGACCAAGTGTGGCTTGTTTCTGCTAGTAAAGAGATTGCTGTGGCTTTTAAAAATGTTGAGATCCACTGCTCTGTGAGGGAGCCTGGGACTCTGTCTCTGATTTTATTCAAGTCTTAGTCACAATTGAGAAGATGATAAGAAGATTGATAAGAAAAGACTTCAAGATTTTGTCCATTTGGTGTGGAATGCCAAACATTGAGAATGACATTTTTATGACAGCATTGTATAAATTATTGGTTACACTCAGGTAAGATCTGATGGCAGCAAAGCAATTTGTGAAATACTTTCTGATGCTCAGCTTTACTGTTTTGTCAGCATAAGTAATTATTTGTTTTGTGGAAAGTGCATTCAAAAATTTTGAGAAACTGAAATGTTCTGTTATCACAAGAACTTTTTTAAAGGTTAGGTCTTTTTAAAATTTTGATTTTCTTTGACAGCCTATATTTTGGATTAAAACTTTGAATGTCTAGAGCCTTAAGGCCCTTTATTGATTTCACCTTAACAGAGTTTTTAAGTTTCAGATCAAATGGAATGTTGTGCTTGAACCTTTGCCCCCTTTGCCCTCCAAAATATTATTTTGCTTTCCAAAGAAGCTGGCTTTTTTATCATTAGGATACAACTTGTTTTCTCAGTGAAGCAAGAAATTATCATTTACTCCGCTCTTTTAGTGTTTTCCTCCTTTCATTTCTTTGATGATAGCCTCCTCTTTCTTGCTGGATGTGATCCAAAATTTTGGCTATACTTTCACATTTTGGATCTGCATTTTAGTTAAATCTGATTCCTACCAAACTGGAAACTTTTTCCAGTGGACTTTGTACCCTTGGAAATTGACATACCAAGACACAGCAGTTCTGGTTCAAATTCCCTGACAAATAGCCAGGAATTGTGATAGTCAGTTTCATAAAAAAACCACTCTGGTCACTTCTAGACACTACTAGATGTCTAATTACACTAAATGCAAGTTGAAAGACATACCAGTCTGAAAACTAAGCAGAACTTGTTTGTCTATAAATGTTAGTCGCTAAACTTTCCCTTTTTTGTAGTGGTAGCAGATGTTTAAGTCCTTCAGAAGCTTTGGAAAATCCTGGTCAGAATTAACACCGTATTTCTCTATTGATAGTTTTAATCTTTCCACCTTGCTTATTTCATGTACTGTCTAACTTCTCATCTATTTTATCTTTTTAGGTGTAAGTGGTCTTTCATAGCAGAGATTCTACCTCCTACTTACACCTTTCTTTTCATTATTAGGATAGTGGTAACCATTAAGATTTCATTCAGACTGTCACTTTAGTTAGGTATGAACTACTATGTTTTAGGATCAGGCTAAACTCTAGTTAAAACACAAAAGAGCAAACTGTTTTATTATTTCTGTACTAGTGAAAGACTGTTAATTTGAAAAATGGAATCCAAAGTTTCAGACACTCTAGCACGTTTGGAAACAACTTTTGCACATCTTTTGTTAATTTATATTATAAAATCCTGCTTAGAACAAAAGCACACCGAGAACAAAATATTGGAACTACTTGGAACGGTTTAGCTATGAAGAATTGTCTAAGCACTTGCTGTATTGCCTAAAGAGTCATCAAATTTTACATGATAGTCAGCCATTTTAAAATGTGACATACTTGATCTCCTGAAACATGAAAAAATTAATTGCCTATAAAGAAGAGAAAACTTTGTGGGTTTGTGCTATTTCTTCTTTTTTTTCCATATGAGACTTTTACATGTTTTAGCTTAGAATGCATCTGTCCCTCATGAAGCACCATTTATGAAATCATACTAATGATATTTGGTGCATCAATGTTTTGGGTTTCTTAAAGCATGCTTGCTACCTATATATATTCTACGGATTTCAGATCATATAAATATGGGAAAGAGAACAAAGGTATTTTTTATATTTTGTTCCACTTTATGGAAAGAATATTATTTAACACATTTGAGCAATATGTGGTCACTTGCTATTCTATTCAAGTATGTACATATACCCAAGTATATTTCTCTGAGTGATGCAAAAAGTTTTTCTGAGGTTAAAATATGCAAAAGAAAAATTATGCTACCTGTTGTCACACATTTAGATTAATAAATTGATGTTAGTGAGCTATTACAGAAGCTTAATGCCATCTGATTACCCTTCAGGTTAGGTATAGAAATTCACTGTGACAAAGCAGTCCAAGGCAGGTTTAATTCCTCACTGCCAACTTTCTTTATTAAAATTGTCTGGATTGTTTGGACATGCAATATTGCCATAATAACCACTGAAATCAGTTTCTCAAGGTATACACATGCAGAATTTCAGCTGAAATCAATGGGACTTCTTTGTCTTAAGGTCTTGAAGTACAAAACTGTTTTGCTGAAAGCTAAGCTTTTCTCTATAAATAATGTTTTGCTTTCTATTACTTATTCATTCTGACTACCCTACCCTGTTTCCGTGGTCTCTGGACCTCATAGCAGGTATGCTACAGGTGAGATTGCCATTCCAATAACCTATTCCTATTTGCCACACCAGCGTTGCGGGGGGGAAATAAAACATTGAGTACAGTTCCATTTGAAATTGGGAATTGTTTTCCTAAGGGTCTAAAGTTATTTGCATACAGAAATGCTCAGGTACCATCATTTGTTTGGATGTAAGAGATGAGTCTAGTGTATTTACAGCTACCAGTACTATTCTAAAGTACCATTGTAAAGAAGTAGTCTCTGTAGAGAGGGCCAGCAGGCTCAACTCATTTTAAAGATCTCCTTTGTAACAAAACCTACCTGAAATAATTAAAACAATGTAATTGCATTCATTTTTCTTTGCTAATCATGTAATAGAAAATACTTACTGTTTTCTGTATGTACAGTAGAAAATCAGTATTCGAATACACTATTTGTTATGTCCCTGTTGTTTTGTCCCTGTTTCTACCTATGCTTTACCTGCAGACTCTGTTTTTCCAAGGAGGGGGAGGAGGGAATCAAAAATTTTTCAGAGTTTTCTCTGGCTTCTGGGATTCTTTAAATCTCTGACTATTTCTCATAGACTCTAGAAAAGAGGATGAAGCTTCTTCCAACTTTGCATTCAGGTTTGGAGGTCTGCCTAGATTTTTCCTTCAACAAATAAAGTCCCTGCAGGGCAATGCAGGTCTGCTAGAAGTCCTGTGTCATATGTGCCAACCTTGCAGATCTGTCTGAATACAGCCTCTGAAATGGCACTGGGAGATCTGTTCCTGGCAACTGAATTTAGCCCCTGGAGTCTGATCTTTTCCACAAAGCCATAGGTTCAACAGTGCATGATGTATATACACTAATAAGGTTTTTGCTATTCAAATGGAAAGAAGTGAATTTGGCTGCTTGATATATTTACTGATGCTGATTTCTAAGATTTATCTCGTAACTTCTATTGGTCTATGAAAAAGCTATTTGTAAGAAAGTAGTGTCAGATGAGAGAAACATTTCATATAGCCCTTTGTTGGCATACTTGCCTGTCAATCTGTGGCGTGAGCTCAGGTACTTGTGGAGGCTCACGCTGCGGCCCGTGCGTGTCTGCGCACAGGACAAGCTTCTCCCTTCCCATCCTGGGCCAAACGCCCAGGTCACCCAGAGGACGAGACTGGCTGAAGGATGCTGCTCCTGATCTGACATGGTGGGGGAGATGGGGAACCTACATGGCAGCGCACGAGCATTGGCTTCCTTCCACAGTCGTGCTGGCAGCTACCTGGTGCCAGCGAGAGCAGCAGCACACCGTGTGTCACTTGCACATAGCAAAGAAGGAAACAGAAGGCACAGTGTGACTGAATTCGCTCCTTGGGCAACGGCTGGTGTGTTACCCCACACACAGCATGCACGACAACTTACACCACCATCACGACCCCACTCCCCAGTGAGCTGTGTCAGATCCTGCTGATCAGCACTGAAACAGTTGTGCTTTATTTGCAACTTCTGTTCCTTTGGCTGCTTTTGTTTTATTTTTGTGAGTAAGCTCAGTTTTTGATCCCCTCAGTGCCTCTTTGTTTTGCTTCACTAAGCAGATAAAGTAAAATAAGTAGCTGTATCTACTTCTGGTTTATGCTGCTTTGAACACCAGCTCCTTGCGGATGCTGTGCCTTGCACGGGGATTTTGGCAGGGTGCAGATGAAGGCAGAGGGCTTTCATCTGCCATCGCTCGGTGGGCGCCTTGGAGCTCCTCAGCTGCAGTCAGAGATCTGGCCCAGCGTGTTTTATAGCCAGTGATATGCCTCCTTACCGAGTTGCATTTGCTGACACAGCTCACAAGTTCCCCCTGAAAGAGAGGCACTGTTACTGTATGAGACTGTAAAACAGTATTTATTGTGACCGCTGCTTGGATGGGCTTGATCATAGCTTGAGGGCCTAGCTTTAGACTAAAATAATAGTCTATGCAGCAGGTTTCCATGGTCTGCTGGACTGCCATGTAGAAAAAGCAGAATTGCTTTGACGAGAGCTGGTGAATAGCATATGTTTAGACAGACTTAGACTGTTGTTAGCAATTTAAAAATACTACTAACACTGCCAAGCTGTCTTTAGAAGATACTTACAGGGGTTCAGGACAACGCCGGTGGGAATAAATTCACTTTCTGTATCCTGTAGCTGAGTCTGGAGCAGCATCAGCTTTTTTGGCAGCACCGGTTCACCATCCAGAGCTGTGCTCTGGCCTCGGGTGCTGGGCGACAGGAAAGCCCAAACCTAGGAAAGTGTATTTTGGTGTTAAAAGAAGGAATAACTCAAAACCTCATGCACAAACCAGTAAGTTGGACAGTGTAATAAAGCCTATTAAGCAGGAGAAAAGAGGGTTGCACTAGAGGCTTCTGGTACCAGTTATATGTGTTATATGCAGTTATTATGTACAGTTATTATGGCATGGAGACATTGTTCAAAGTATGTTTTTAACAGATAAGATGAAGAAAGGTCAGTGTTATTCTTACAACTATTAATAGGAGTTTCTATTTAAAAACATGAGGAAATAATTTACAAAATAGTACTTTCATAATAATAAGATAACAGAAGATAATATTATCTGTTGTGGTAAGTTGTCTTTTACTCACTAAGCTCAGTCCTCAGAATAAAATTGAAGAGGGTGAAATTTCACAAAAGTAATGAGACACCCCAGTATCAGCGGTTCAAATTCTGCCTGGAAGCCATGCTGTTGCTGTTCAGCTTCAGGAAATTATAATGAAAGTCACTAGAAGGAAACAGATGAACTCCCTCTTGGGAGTTCAGCCAAGTTGAATGTTATTCTAAAGAAGTTCCTATGTTGTGTCAGGGTATGAGGGGAAAATTTTCACGAACCCTTCCTTTTTGGTGCATACATTTGCAAACATACAGGATTTCATCATGTTTCTTTACTCTGCCTTTCTGGATGAAAAGTTTTGCATGGTTGTCTTAGAAAGTAACATACGGGCAGGCATCAATTAATGGAGGTGAAAGCATGTGAAGTTATTTGAAACAAAAGTAGTGAAAAAAGAAAGCTTATGCTCGCTGAAATGTCCCAGTAGTGTGAAAGGCAGTATCTCTAGAACAAGTTTCTTAAAATTGCAAAGGGACGTAAGTACAAGCTCAGACGAAGTTTGTCCTGTAGTTTTGAAGGTCTAAGATTTTGATGACACGGCTATGAAAAACTACAGCCACCAATGGGTGTAGTACTTAAAGAAATTCTTATGTGGGTGTATGTATGTAAGCTATAACTGTAAAGTGTATAAATGACTATAAGATCAGGTAAATATAACTACTAAAAGCTGCTTCTCCAGTAGTTTGGTTTTTTTTTTTTATGTAACTCTATCAGACTATGTGTATCAGCAAACTGTTTTAAGAACACACTTTTCCTCTGGAGAATTATTGTACCCAGGGAAGAGTTGGCATGGTTCCCTGTACTATTGAAGTAGGGGTGCAAAGTATCTGTGCTATTTTCTGTATGCCTCACATCTAAGTGTTGACTGGAATAAACAGTAGGCAAAAATGCTCTCTCTCCTCTGTGTTTATATGATCAACATGAAAAATATACAGAAGGACAACAAAGATTTTGCAGTTCTTGAAGAATGCCATAAGATGAGAGAAGATAAAACTTTATAGCCTAGAAAAGAGAAGTCTCATGGCAAGGGGAGGGGGGGGATGAGGAATGGCATGATGACAGCTTATAAAACGTCTTCAAAGTAATAGTACAAATAAAAGAAGAAAAGTTCTTAGGCCCAAACAAGGAAGAGCAAACAATGCAAGTTTGGACTCCAAGTATTCAAGCAAGGCCATTCAGCAGCAAAGAGGGAGGATGGGGAACTAGAAATTCTAAGGAAAAATATAAGGTTGTTGGGACCTGCTGGTGGCATTGTCATGGAAAACCTAATGTGACCGAATGGGTGTTTTCTGGCTCTGTTTCCTGTGAAGCATATCATTCTACTTCCTCCGCAGCTACAGAAAAAGCTTGTCTGCTGTGGGACTGCTGCAACGGTATCACTGTGGGAAGAGCGTAGGAGTCTTTTTATCTATTTATACTTGTTTTACGCATGCAGCATTAGTAGAGGTGGTTGGCTAAAGCTCAGTAATTCTGGTTATAATTAAGTCAAGCACTTAGCTGCATCTTTAGATACCTTAAAAAATGGGAGGAGAGGAAAAAGAAATATTTTTGAAGAAGCCTAAATCTCTGCTTTTCTAAAACTAACTTGTGAAAGGAAGAATGTACATTTAATGATTTATCAGTACAGTATGAAAAATGCCTGTGTAACAGGAAAAAGAAAGAACACATTTAATTACTCAGTTAGCTCACATAAAAATTCATATATATGTACACATTTACATAAAGTGTTGCAGTAGTTTGCAAGCTATATTTATTACTCCCTAGATTCACTCTGTTCTTTCAGTGGAATTGAAATCATTGTAGGTATGATCTGGTACTATGTCCAAAATCACCTTAGCAGTATCAATGTCTTGGCAGAGAACAACTTATGGTAGAGTAAGTGATTCTTCACTGACTGTCAGTGTTTATCCTAGCCTAGAAACCTAGCAAAGCCTGACCGTTGTTGAAAATTGACAGATGTTCCTGGGACGTGAGAAAGTGTGATGACAGAAATGGGCTGGGCCTCCTGAAGTAGTTTACCTAGAACAAATGTATAGCCAGTGTGTACTCTTCAGGCAGCGGTAGTTTCCAACAGTGGAAACTGTGATGGGAAAAATCTGTCTCCTGTTTCAAAATAATAAAGCCACACCTCCTCCAGACTTCTTCCAACAATCCTTCCAGGAGCAACCCCTACACTAACTTTAGTACAGTGGGTGGTTCTGCTCAAGTGAACCATTTTCTGTGTTACCATTTATTTTCAACACAGTGAATCATATTTGCACAATGCTTGATTAACTTACTATCAAAATATTAGCTTGATATGACTCCATACTGTATAAGCGGCTTACTCCTATATCTGTCTAGTGCAGCAGTGTAATGAAAGTATTGATGGGAAGAGTCGTGTCTCACACAGCATTGTGCTAAGCTAATACAATGGCACATAAACTTCCTGAGACACTGTAAGATATTAAAATATGAATATTTAATATTGATACACAGAATATATGAATGTTAATGTTGCCCATTGTAGTTCCTAGATATTGCCTGGGGGCATTAGGAAATAGTGTGTTTCTGATTAATCCAAGACTTGTACCACATGAGTACGTGTGTGTTGTCCTGATAAGGTTTAAAAGTATGTTTCGCCATGTAAACATATTAGGAGTACAAACTATTTCATAGTACTCCCAGCTTTGAGGCTTTGATACTAATTCATTGACTTTTCTAATTGTGTGAAGAATAATTCTCTCCTTATTGACTCCATTGGAATTTATTAGCAATTTCTAGAACACTTTAAAAGTCTGTAAATCTGAGTTATTAATTGTGGTTTTGCTCTATTTGTAGACAAAACAGCCTGTGCTTTGTCTTGTACATTAACACAACAAAACAATACTTTTGGGGTATCAACCTCCCCATATCTTAGGGTTGTTCTGACTTGTGATCCTGGTGCATACTTAGTCAAATGAGAATTAGCAAGAAGTCTGTAAATATCTGAGGGAAGAAACCAGTTCTGGATGTCTAGCCTTTGTCAGATAGGTACTACATAACTGCGACATAACTTTTCTTCATGGAATATTTTAATTTTTTCTGAAAAGCTTAAAAGGATTCATGAAATATTTAATGAATTTCTGAATGCAGCTGGAAAATGGTGCATGTGCAAAAAAGTTTTCCTGTAAAACCATTTGCAAATCTGGGACTGAGATTAGCACTGATACCCGCTATAGCTATGTATTAGCCACAGGATTAAAACTTCATCTCTTCTACATGTTTCTAAGGCAGTTTTTCATAGAGAATCTCAGCACTCAATGTTTTTCTCTGCACACTAGCCAGCTGCTCAGAATTTCTAGTTATTTTGGTGAAGAAACATTTTATGTCAGCTGAGAAATGTTAAAGATGAAGTTAGCCAAATAGTTTGGGCTGGGAAATTGCAGATTCCATATGGAAATTATATTTGCATTATCATAGACTACATAGTATTAATAATGAAATGCAGATATCTCATGAAATTGGCACATGAATAGATACATAAAACAGGCATATATATGCAGATCTGTTTAATACAAAGTGACTTGTGTATGCATATAATTAACATGAACGCAAAAGAACTTGTGTTGCAATTAATATAGATACTAACTACAGAAGATGTTGCGTATACGAAGCTTTTGTTTGTTTAATACTGTGCCAGGCATAAATGATGCAAAATCTGATGGACTTCTGGGTATCAATGTAGGAAAAACAGTTAAATAATAATAATGATTTACAGACACCTAGAGAACATATTTGCCTTGATGTAGGGCATAGAGAACATTGAAGTGAAATCAGCAAAAATAAGATCATCAGCTGGATTATTCTGTGGCCAAAAAGGCAAACTGAACTTAACCAATTTCAAAATTGGTCACTAAAGGTGACCAAATATGCAAAAGGAGACGCTGAAACTGTCAGCAGAAAAAACATCTGTATCAGTAAAGGAGAGCATGCTATAGCTTTAAAAGTTAAAAGGAGAGCACGCCATTCCTTTAAAAGTTAAAAGGAGTAAATAATAAAGCATATTTGGTAAACAATAATGGGCATTAACACTGCATTTTTAAAGAATCTGAGGGAAATAGCATTGTGATATTGTGTTGGTAAAGAGGATTGAACACTAGTAGAGAAATTTGATTGACTTGAAAGTTAATCAATACATATATAAGCAAATTTGACAGGTGACACTGAGAAGAGAGAACCAGCATAAATAATTGCAGAGAAGAGCCATCCTTGGGAAAGTGTTACAACTACTGATGTCATTTTATTAAATACTAAAAGCATTTAAAAGAAAAAAAAAATGATGCTACATATAATCTTGACGGGTTTTTTTTTAAGATTTGTAACTTAAAAACATTTGATTTCTGTGTAACAAAATTCATGGAGAGATGTCCTCCATGGAAGACATGTCACAGTAACAGTCTTTGAGGAAATCTGGAAAGGAAATCAAGCAAGTTGTTCTTCAGGTATATGTCTCATTTATTCCCCAAATTGTGAAGAGAAACAGGTAAATGCTACCTCTCAGCCTGATGAGTCACAGGTCATATTCAGTTTCTGTGGAAATACTAATGGGGCCTATGGCAGTCTTAGTAGAGCCCTCTGATGAAGACAGGAATAAATTTAGGACGCATCATCAGATGCATCTGTTGGAAAAAGTGACAGTGAAGTAGAGGGAGGCATATCCTCCCTCAGACTCAAAGGACATGAGGATGAGATGAAGATACAAGCAGGCAGAAACCATCACAGACGTTGTTTTAAAGAATTGGAAGATAAACAAGAAATGATTGGAGAGTGTGAATGCATAAAATCCCAAAATTGTGGGAAGGGAGGGACATGGGAGAAAAGAAAAGGGTGGGACTGAAGTTTTCTTGAGTCTGCTCAAAGCACATATGCCTTTGAGGGTGGGACATTGGAGTGACCATAAACAATAGATATCTGGTCTTATCTCTTAAGTAAGAGTTCTGATTGCTTCGAATTGCAAGCTGGTGTTTTTAAATGTGATTTAAAATGCGATATAGACATGAAAATTAGAAGACTTGTGTGTAAAGTTTTTTATCGAATCTGTGTTGAATTCATTAAAACCAAGAAAAGATAAAGTTTGAAGTGCTTTGTTTCAAAATAAATTATTTAGATTTTTCATTGCAAAGTTCCTACTTTGTTTCAAAAGTATATATAATTCTAGAAAGGAAATTAAAAGATAAAAGGTAAAGACCAAGCAAAGTTAAGAATGTGGTAATATCAAAACATTGTGGGTTATTGCCTATCAGTTAATGCTTTCTTATACTCATCCACCGAAAATACTTTCAGTACTTAGCAGTGGCTTTGGTCATATGAACCTTTATGAATTTTTTTTTTTTTTTTTACTTCTTAACAAAAAGAAAACCTGTATCCCAGAAAAGAAGCAGGTTCCCAGAAGGCTGCCTGCTGATGCAGGACAGTCAGCAAGTTTTCCACACCAGAGAGGGAGTCATTCAGTAGCATTGCTGTAACAATCCCACAGTCCTCACAGCCTCCTCCACAGGTAGACATGTGGTCATTGTAGAGGCTTGCTTAATCTTATTTTGCCATTTCAAAACTATGAAAACTGTCCTCTTCTCAGGACTATTCAAAATGACACTTTTTAGTATTCTGCTAAAATGCTAGTCACCAAGATCTGAGTCTGTTGTAAGTTACTCTGGAGCTGGTCAAATAGGTGAAGACTTGGATGGGGGGAAAAATTTCCTGCCTTTTTAGTCTCTCAAATGGAGATAACTAAATTCATGTGCAACCTAACATCTAGTTCAAAATGGCTAGAAATATTACCTTGCCGTTTTATGTGGCCAGCTACAATTCAGAATTCATTAACCTCTTGGTACTCAGTCTCTAATTTCTTTTGAATAAACTTAGTAACTATTCTACCCTGCTCTCTGGCTGGTAATCAAATTCACTGTCTTATGGCAATTATTTAAAAATTCTGCAAAATTCAACAGGTATGCACTGTTTTTTTTAATATAGGTATCATAAATATCCCATATGTCTTTTCACAGATTTTTTTTGAGATAGTGAAGGGAAGGTAGTCTTTGAAATAATATTCAGACAGACTCTGAAATTATTAATTAAACAGAATGACACAACCGTGTGGAAATACACTGAAGTGGCAGTCAATTCCAGCTGAGGTTAATTGGGAGACAGAGTATAGGCAAGTGGCTTTCTGCAGCCTGCCATTTCTCCAAATCATAGAATCATAGAATAGTTTGGGTTGGAAGGGACCTTTAATGGTCATCTAGTCCAACCCTCCCTGCAATGAGCAGAGATATCTTCAACTAAGTCAGGTTGCTCAGAAACCTGTCCAGCCTAACCTTGAATGCTGGGCTGGCTCTGCGATCTTAGTCTATTATTTCCTCATCAGCTCTGATTTCTTCCATGATCCATTTTCAAAGAGAAAGCTGTTGGCACAAATCTAGTTGTTTTTTTCTTTTTACTTACCTGATGTCTTTCTGATTATGAGTAGATCTTATGTGTAGAAAAAAGGTTACTTCTGTCATCTGACTGCTCAATGTTATGAAGGGTGCAATCCAAAATTCCTTCCCATATACCTAAAAAGTTATCATTACACATTATACCTAAAAGTGTTATTATTGCCTTTTACTATTTCACTCACACAAATAGTTGAGTGATTGTTATTTCTTCTTCCATAAGGAAGTATTCTGAGTGACCTCAGATCTCTGAAAGGAACTGTGCTGCATGCACACTGCTGGAAACTTATGAAATACTCTGACTTGGTTGGGTTTTGCAGACTTTGACCTATTTTTCATGGAAAACTGAAATTTGGTAGAATGGATATAAAGATGTATGAGATGTTTTTCACTCCTGATGCATTTTATTCTCATTTTCACCCTTCTTTGCCCTCTATCTATATTACTTAGAATGTTCTGTTTAGTAGAAGTTATTTTCTCAGGTAAACATCCCTGTATGGTTTTTTTTTAGTCTGGTTTTGTTGGGGTTTTTTTATTATTTTTATTTGCTTTGGGGGGTGGGGGGGTCAGATGAGTTTATTAAGCAGATATTCTCATGTGTGTGGCAATTCCTGCATCCCGTCTTCCCCGTCCACTTTACTGAACATTTCCATATTAAAAAAAAAAAAAAAGACATTGCATCGCTGTTGTACTGGCAATCTAAAAGACAAAAAAATCCACACTACTGGTGCTAATTTTCATCTGGGGATGTGTGGTAATGAGGTATGTACATTTGTTCCCTGCTTCATTCCTTTCAGTCCTTAACACTGACACAGCTTGCTGCAGATGTTCCCTCTAGATCTCATTTCTGGGGTAATTGCTTGAAATTTACCATCACACACATACTGCTATAAAGCTTAGTTTGGACTCAGAGATTTTATAGTTATGATTGTTACTGATCTTTTCTTTA
>VZTQ01010437.1:120207-173465 GCA_013400755.1 Pelecanoides urinatrix | reverse complement strand
AAAAAAAAAAAAAAAGACATTGCATCGCTGTTGTACTGGCAATCTAAAAGACAAAAAAATCCACACTACTGGTGCTAATTTTCATCTGGGGATGTGTGGTAATGAGGTATGTACATTTGTTCCCTGCTTCATTCCTTTCAGTCCTTAACACTGACACAGCTTGCTGCAGATGTTCCCTCTAGATCTCATTTCTGGGGTAATTGCTTGAAATTTACCATCACACACATACTGCTATAAAGCTTAGTTTGGACTCAGAGATTTTATAGTTATGATTGTTACTGATCTTTTCTTTAACTTCATAAGGCAACTGGTATCAATTAGTATTGTGTCTCTGACTTCAACAGATCTATATCGAGTTGCCACAACCACAGATTTGGCCTAAAATTTCTTTGGCTTTGGGACATGTTCCTCTGAGAATTCCTTAATTAACACCAAACTTTCATCAATCCTTTCTCCCCTCCTCCTGCTAATTGCTACTACTGTGGTGCATGCAGAGAAGGAACGTATCTGTGAATCGAGTCTTGTTCTGGATGACCACTAACGTATGTTTGCCTTTTCACTGGGGACAAGGTATTACAGGTGAAGAAAGATGCTCAGTCTTTCCAAATGTGTTTAATTTCTCATTGAAACTTGAGTTTCCATGTGTTTTTTATTTTTATTCTCACTTTCCAATAATCAGATTCTCCACCCAAGTTAAACATTATAGCATTGTCAAATGAAGACAATAGAAATAATGGACAATATGAAAGCAATTAAGACTAACAGAGAAGAGGACTGATCCATTTATTCTACCTCATTACATCTTCATGGTTTTTTTGAAATCTGCTGAAAAAGCCATTTTAACCATTCTCTTCTTGGTTATTGCATGTGAAAACACTTAAATAATAGCTGTTCAGTCACTAAGTTTTTGTTTGGAGATCCAGTTCTGTAGTTTGCAATTTAAGTTTTATAAGTTTATTAAATAATCATTTAATCATTTCTGTAAGCAAATATGACTTCTGTTTTCTACTGATAAAGTGGGTAACACTGAGGAGATAACATTTCACACATTTACTACATCTGGCATGGACAAATGTCCTGCTAAATTGTACTAATAAGTTTTTTAACATTGGTCTTGGTTCATATGATCTATTCAGTTTGTTCTCCACTTGTCATGTATAAGTCACTTTCTTTTTTTCTATTAACAAAATGAATGCAGAGGGTTGAGATGCTTGCATGTTCTTTAAAGATGAGTGATCATCAGCTATGCTAATTACATTTACTGACACCTTTGTAGTACTGCTCCTTTAATTCAGTGTTACTTCAAAAGTCCTTAATTGTACCTTAAGAAAACCTTAAGAGGTCAACTGTTTTGGAGTTTAAGATATTGAAGTCATTGTGACATAAAACTTGGAAAATCTTAATTAAGCACCCTCATGTTTTTTGTTTAGAAATGACTTGACATTTCTGTGGAAACAGCAATTTCTTAGGTACCATTCAATGTACTTTTGATCTTTCCTTGTTGATTTGGATTTATTAATTTGATCTGGCTTTACTGGGGGGAGTTCACCATGTATGCTGCATTTTAGGAAATACTGCTTCCTGTGGAGACCCCTTTACTATTAGATTCTTTGATCATAGCTACTTCCAGTACAATTTACTTTCATCTTCAGGTAGGAAACAAGCAACAAAAATTAGAGATAGAAAAGCCCAGTAGATCGTTCCCTTCTTTCTATTTTGCCAGAATGGGATCATTTTCTGCAGTACCTAGGAAAGTCTACTTTGTCTTGTGCTGAAACAACCACTACCTTCTGGTACTTCTTGCTGATATAGAAAGGGCAGAGTGTGTAAAAAGCCTGTGGGCTTTGTGGAACTGCAGGCCAGAATTACAGGTAAGCAGCAAGGTCTGCACTGTAAGAGCAGCCACAAAATGCCAGATACTGATCAAGAGGAAGCTCAGTGTAAGATGTCAGTGAGAAAAAACATGTTCTCCAATGGATTAAAAACTTGTTTTGTTTTTCTTTTTATAAGTCCCAGTATTTTTTGGCTAAAACTACCTTTACTGAAAAATGCAGATTCAAGTTCTTAGAAATATTAAATGCATGTTGGTTTTGCCAAGCTATGTCAGCAAGGGAAGGAAGCCTAAAAAAAACCCCTCCATGCTTCATTTAAATCTTTTCAATACAAAATGGTATCATCTCAGTCGAAAAACAAAGCTTCTTTTTACAGTTCATCTGTTTTAAGTAAATTTGAAATAGAAGTTTAAAAAATAAAAACTTGCAACAAAGTGAAGTTTTCAGTTTAACCTAAAACACATTTTCAACTACTGTTTGTGGAACCATGATAAAGCAGGATGACCAGCTGTTCACACAACTCTGGCAAAAACCTGCTTCATTAGGGGGTCAGATTGCAGAGACCATGATGCAAGGTCTCTCTGCTCCCCCTCTGACTCCCAATGCAGCTGATTTATTCCACAGAGTTTCAATCCATTTATAGATTGTATATGCGTCATCCTAGAGATTTGTAACCACCCTTATCTGTCCTTTAGTAAATCTATGCATGGTACTGACAAAAACACATTAATTGACTAAGCTTTAATGAAAAAAGCTAATACCCTGCCCAAATATGTTATACATATTTATCTGATAAATTCTATTTATTCCCTCTATTCCCCCAAATGTCTACTATTCCTCTACATGTAAAACTTTTCAAATATTTGTACATGAGTGTTATGGTGTCTCTAGCTAATCGTTAGGTAAGATAGCCATTTTAATTTTGCTAACCTTTCCTCCCAGGATAATTCTTCTGTCTTGATCATTTTTTATTTGTTTGTTTGTTTTTCACTTTATTTTTTTTTAATCAGTCTCACAGATACTCTAATTGATTTTAAATTCATCTGTACCTAGTAAGCTTATGTAAACTCACCATAGCAGTGATGATCGTGTAAGATCATGATGGCAGTGAACATCTCTCTCTGATAAACCTTACTCAGGCTTAAAAATGCAGATTTTTTCCTCTGCCTGCTGAAAGCAGAGGGGTGCTGCCAGTCTTTCTGTGGCTGGTAAGTCAAGCTTCTTGTCAGTTTATATTTTTAAGACTGATCCAGTGAGCTGTTCAGTGAGCTTTGAAATACTTCCTCTCCATTTCCCAAATTCATTATCTGCTCTCCTTTGAAGAGAATCTGGAAATTCTTTTCTAGAACAACAGGATATTCCTCTTTGAGATGAACCAGCCATGTTTATCTCAGTAGTTGTTTGGGAACCTAGTACACCTTCCTACAATATGTACTTATAAACATCTCTGAGGACGTACATCTAAAAGAGGAAAGAGACAGTCAACCCAAAATCTGTCAAGCTACCAATTTCAAAGTAAAATATAAGTAGAATTTTGAAGCTCTGATTTTGGCACAATTCACTGGAGATTCTTGTCTTCCTTCCCCGGGTCTAATATTTTTCCTTATTTCTTGAAAAAGCTTTAAAACCCTTGTAATAATTGCTAAAAACTCCAAAGAATGCACAGAAAAATTTTTGGAGATGTGGTGGTTTTAGCCTTGGTCTAAGTCAGAATAGTCCTTTACTTTAAAAAAGAAAAAGAGAGAGAAAGGCAAAGGGAGATCTTAAAGGGATTTCTGTCATGACTGAGTACAGGAAACTTCTGTGGGACTTATCACACCTTCAACTTATGTATTAAAACAGGAGCATAGTGCAGCTCAATTTTTACTACACTTAGCATAGAGAACAGAACCAGTTTTGTTCCTGATGCCAGTCGGTGACCCAGACACGAGGGTGTGAATGTTATTTTTCCACTCTGCAAATCCTTTGTTTAAGCAGGTGCAGAGGCCCATGCTTCATACGCTGCCAAACGGTAGATGTTGCATTTCAAAAAAGATTGTATCTGTTTTGAGAAGCAAAAACTGTTAAAGCAAATTTAAGCTGGAAAGACTAGCTGAGTTGAGGCATTTGATGAAGAAATCAATGACTGATTAAATCAGGGACATTAATATCTCCCTCTCAACAGTGTTAAGCACTTACTGCTTTGGCATGTGCAGTGGGTCCAAGAGGAGAACACTTGGTGGTTACAAGGACCATACTAACATTGATCATATCATGCGCCAGATTTTCTGGCTGTGACCTATTTCATTTGAAACTGTTGTGTGTGTTATGCCAATCCTTTGAAGTAAGAAGAAAACTCATGATGAGTTCTTGGCTATTATCTTGAAGCTCTTGTCCAAGTCTAATTGATCTGTGATCATGATATATATTGGCAGCTGACAAGAATTCGTAATAACCTACTTGTTGAGGATTGTTGTCTTCCCTTCAGTAGTCCAATTTCATGACACATTGCAACTGATCCAGTACTGGGCTGTGTTCCTCTCCCATGCAACCTTGTCAACAAGAAGGGAAAAAGAGAGTACAGGCAATGAAATATATCTTAAACCGTTGTCAGAAACCTCCCAGCAGTGAGACTGGGACTCCAGCCTCTTTCCAGTGACAGCCCCAACACTGTAAGGCCATGGTCACCACCTAGTTAATGCTCACCAACTCACCCAGAGCGAAGAGACTGAGAGCCCACTCTGGCTAGGACTTTTGAGGAAAAGATTCTGAAACCATCCCTGTTGAGGAGATAACAGGATTCAGATCTTCTGACTAAATGCTCTTAACAGTGAGTGGGGCTTGTATGGGAAGGATAGGGGAAATCAGCAGAGAGATTGGCTGCAAGAAAAAGACCTCCGTCTACCTGTAGCTGCCTCTGAGAAATGCGCTTCAGGTTTTAAAAGAAAAAGAAAGAATTCAAAAAAAGGTAGAGAACTATGCCTCATGAATAGAGGCATATCTCCCTTGTCTTTCAATTTAAGGCACAAAACCCCCACAGAAGTGATATTTAAGGACTAGGCCTCCTGGCAGCAATTGCTAGTGGATAGCTCCAAGCGTTCACTGCTCAACACACTGGCTTGGAGACAGGCTCTCTTCTCGGGTGTCTAACACTACTTACACATTGTAAAGGAATCATAGGCATCTGAATGCACAACATCTGCTTCTGCAAAGCACCTAAAAGCTAAACACTCCTCTGTTCTAACTCTTTTGTTGGTTCAACTTCTTGGAACCCTGAATATGAAAAAGGAAAAAAAAATGTCAGGGAAGTACTGTTGTTTTATTAATGTTTAGTTAACTATTTACAACACATTAAACCATGAATGGGTGTCACCCTGTGATCTCCATGTTGCAGGAGCATGTGCTTTTAGCTGTCATTCTGCCCTGGTTAGAAATGCTGGCACATGTGTCACATAGAACACGCATGGTGAATCTCATGGCAGGGACAGGTTGCAACTACTTTGCCAGTGCTAAATAGATGGTCAGTCTACATGCAATTAATTGAGTCATTGCACACACATGAGCTCCAACAGGCCTCAGATACCTTGAATTCATCAACTAAGCACGTTACCTTCCTATTTCTCTGAAACTTTTGAATATTGTCACTTCACTTTTTCTGAGAGGGTTCAAAATCTATAGCGGTCCTTCACAAAAGCACAGCACCAAGAAAAGGGATATGGGGTGATAAAAGAAGTTTCACCATCATCTTATGTATCAAAACACCATGGTTTTGTGAGTTTAAAAAATTGCATTTGTAGCATTTTGCAATGCAAATAGTCAGGCTAAGGACTGTATTTGTGATCTCATTGAGTCATTGTGTAGTTCTTTATTTTTGCATATGGAACACAGAAGACGTATTTTCAACTATGAATAACGTTTCTAGGATAAATAGTTTCCAGAGACAGCCCATTCCAATATTGCAGACTTCTATGACTGCTAACATCAGAAACATCTTCAGAAGTAGTCAACCAGCCACAGACCTAATTGCCATAGCTGAAAATAAATGTGATTTAAAATGTGACACAGCTGTATCCAGACCATAGACCCTAGAACATATTTTCGTAATCTTCTGGCAATTTAGCAGTCATGCACTAACATCACTGTTGGAATTAGTGAGATGATAAACTCTTTTCAGTGGAGCAAGACACATGTAGGTTTCCTGAATTTCAGTTACAATTTCTGCAAACTAGAGTGCAGAAAAGGAAAGCATTTTCGTTCATTCCCTGCTATGCAGAAACATAGATCCAAGGGAAAACAAGTGTACAGAAGGTATTGTAAACAACAACCCTCTGTTGGCCTATGAATGTTTCTTGCTTTTCAGCAACAGTAAGAAACTGAAATGTAAGTCAGAAGAGAACTTCAAGAGGTCATACAGCTCTCCTGTGTGCTCTGAGGTAGGATTAGATACACATGCACATGTTCTTGTCTAATCTGTTTTTGAAATATTAAATGTGTGTTTTTCACAGCTGCCTTAGGTAGTCATTTGTGGCATTAATTATCCTTACAGTTATAAAGCTTTTTCTAATATCTAGCCTCAATCTTCTTTGCTAACAATTAAGCTGATTACTGGTTGTCCTACCCCCATAATAATACCACTCTAAATATAGCATTAAATATAACCTGCTTTAAAATTTCGCATGAAGCAAGGGTCACAGGCAGAACCATTTTTCTAATACATTCCCCAAGCTAATCAGTGATTGAGAAAAAAACGATTCAGATGTAGTATGTTGTGTGACACAAGAAGATAATTTAGGAAATCAGGTTTTGTAATACATGTAATCTGGGTTTTTTTGTCTTCTTGACCAGACAAAAATTTGTCCTAGCTCCCTCTTTCTTGAGGAAATATGATGAACTGCCTTGATGAATATATGATTTTTGTTCCATTTTATTTAATTTTCGAAAGACAATAATGTAAAGATCCTGATGTGCATTTTCATACAAACTTCAGAATTTATGGATATACTGTATTAAAAAGCTCCCAGAGAACAAACTAAAAAAGAAAACTTAATGTCCTCAACATGGAAGCAGAATATAGATATTAATGTAACACGTGTTAGACCAAAATCCAATATTAAAAACTGTAATATTAAACAACATTGGAATATCGGAGTGGTTGTTGACTTAAGTGCAGCCTATTACACTGGCAGCCAAGTTCACCTTCTTATAGTATTCTATGATGTCTGAAGATGAATCCTTCCATATAGGAGTTCCTATCTTGAAACATATAGGTGTGTAAAGATATAGCCCTTCCAAATGAGAAAGGTAAGTATGCTTTAGCACACTGTCCTATTTTAGACAAACTTTAAGTGGCAGCTGTTCTGCAGGACACAATGTTTTTATATATGGCTTTTGGAGTAATATGCTAGTAATGTCTTCTTGGTGGGATTTACTGGTGACATGACAGATTTATAGCTGGGAACAGATGTTCCTTGTTCCTTAATAGCTGTAGAAGAGTTATGTTTACTGGTGAAATTACAAAATTATCTACACATAGTGTGGAATTAGATCCATTATTATAAGAAAGGTACATTGGCTGTGTGATGTTTGTGCTTTTTCAATGCCGGGACAATTGAAAATCAGTATCAGTTTGGAACTTTCACTTGAAAATCTCAGGAAAAAAACCCACACAACCAAAGCTCAAGTTAATTTCTTTTTTTGGTTTGTTTTTTTTTTCTCTCTCTATTTGTGAGCTATTAGTCTTTAACCCATCCTGAAAAAGACAGAGGTGAAGTAATTCTTGCACCAAAACTCTAATAATTAGTTTCTCTATTTCATCATGAAAATATAATGGCATGCAAAATATAAAATACTTTTATTTCATGGAGGGGAACAATGCTTCTCACAAGCTAAACTTTTCACAAAACAAACTAAAAGAAGTTAAGAATATTTATGCATTGGCTTAGGAAAAAACATGACAGTAAAATATAGTAAATATAGTGAACTTTGCTGCCTATGTATAGGCTGCACTTAGTCAACAGGCACTCCAGTATTCCAATGTTGTTTAATATTACAGTTTTTAATATTGGATTTTGGTCTAACACGTGTTACATTAATATCTATATTCTGCTTCCATGTTGAGGACATTAAGTTTTCTTTTTTAGTTTGTTCTCTGGGAGCTTTTTAATACAATGTATCCATCAATTCTGAAGGTTGTATGAAAATGGACTCTGGGATCTTTACTTTATTGTCTTTCAAAAATTAAAATGAGGTTTAATACTTTCTTTTCTCAAGGAGGAACTGGTAGGAGAGCAGAAAGAGATTTTTCCTTATGATTACTTTTTTCAAGGTGGCTCCTCCATTTTGTTTTGTTTAATCTAAGTGCTCTCTTTAATACAGAGAAGAGAAAAAAAAAGCTAAAATCTTTTCTGTAACTGTACATGAATTTTTCCTCTGCACTGTCTTGTGGTGATAAATTCTACCCTCCAAGATAAAGTAACTGCCTAAGAAAAAACACACAAACAAGCCTTAGTAATATCATCTGTGTGCTCTCCAAAAAAGGGAAAAAATTTAGTGCTACATGTAATGAAGCTTTTTCTCAAGCTGGTAGGTTTACTCAATGTTTCATAAAAAAATCGCTAATGAGTTCAAAACCTCTTACATCCCAGTCAGTTCACCTAAACCAGCCAAAGATCAGTGCTGACTTAAACTTACATTATGAAGCTGAAACAATAGCTAGTTGGTGACCATGGTGAAATTTCATTTCACTTAAAGGAAGCATTTAGGGGACAGTATCTCAACTGTAAAACTGCCCATCAGAGGTGGCATCTTGGCACATGATATAAGGGACCCAGCACCCATGGGCACTGGAAACTGGAGCCAGATTTATCTCAGTCCAGGATATATTGTGCAGTGCTGTGCAGAAGATGGGGTAGATACTACTCACCTATCCCATGAATATTTTGCTTGTGGTCTGCAGACTGTACTTGCTTGTAACGTCAATGAGATATCTGTGATAAATGTTATCTTCAGTTCAATATTCAGACTACCTACAGTTAGCTTTAATGGCTGAGCATGCTGTGAAGGAAGATGGGAGAATGAAGAACCAGCTTAGTGACAGCATTGGCAAGAAACACTTTTAGCAAAGGCAGCAGAGCAGGCAGATGGGAGCAGTAGGGAACAGTAGGTGTTAGGCATAGAAAATCTTGGTCACAGTAGAATAATACCTTCAAAAAATGTGTAGTGTGGTATTCCCTCTGCACAAAAGTAGGCGACTGACCTGGTCTGTCACTCTAGTCCTACCTCCAGCTAGTCTGTCCCTGCCCCTTCAGGGTATATACACAGCAGAGGCTGTGTTAGTCTGCCCCTCTATTTTAGCACAGCAGACAAAGTTCATCCCTGAACAGTTAGTTATTCGAGGAAGTACCTTGGGCTTTATTTCCAGCTCTGTATGGAGATAAATTTTAACTCAGCAGCACTTAGCATGTAGCTATCTTCTGGGTAAGTGTCCCAGAGAGGTGGTGAGTGCAAAACCTTTCCCCTCTCTTTTATCACTTACAGAACCAAGATTTGGTACTTAAAGTTTAAATCTTGTTTAAGATTTAAATGGTAAAACAAACATATCATTCTGCATGGCTAAAAAATTTTCAAGATGTTTTAGGAAAACAGCTGAGCTTGGCTAGGACATGAGCGTTATAGCACTATTGGCATATTCATTTATTTTTACCCTTAACTTGTGCATTTGGAAAGAGACTAGGTACATATAAGAGAAACTTGTATTTTTTTATTGCTTTATGTTCCAGAGTCCTTACAAGTGAAAAGTGTTTTGAGGTTTTTAAATGTTGCTAGCTTATCTTTTTGTTTATTTATTTACTGGCATGTTTATCTGCTCTGTAGGAAGTTTCTCAGAGCTCAGTTTTTTATTTTGAGAGTTTTTTTCTTTTAGCCCTGGGATTGTTATTAAGTCCAGGTGACTTAAACTGTTTTGAACAACCCTCTTCGCCTTTCTCCAAGCCTGCAGAAGAGAAAGATATTTTCCATTTTAATAATTGTGCTTATTAGACTTCTTAGTGGAAGACATTCTGAAGCGTGTTTGTACTATGACCCTCAGACTGAGTGACAGGCTGATTCTGGGCTAACTTTGTAGAATTTGTCTAAGCTCAAATCGAAATCTTCAAGGAAGTGAACACAAACTGCCTTTTACTCTCTACTAGCTACACATACACACACACATGCATGCTAAAACACATAATCATATATATATATACACACACACATTTTCTAGTCATGAAGATGTAAATCTGATTTAAGCTCTTTGATAGATACTTCTTTCTCTCCACACTTTCATTCTTGCCATCAGGTATTATTTATACTGAATTTCCTCATTTTATTTCTTCATTTTATTTCTTCATTTATACAAATTCTCAGAAATTCCATCAGGATTATGGAGTTAATAAATGCCCTGATGATTAGTTTACATTGTTTACACAAGTATCCATGTGGATCTCTTTATGAGATCTAAGGTCTACCTGGATTTCAGTAAATCCTTTGACACCGTCTCCCACGGCATTCTCCTAGAGAAGCTGGTGGCTCACAGCTTGGACAGGTACACTCTTCGCTGGNGAACTGGGACTGTTTAGTCTGGAGAAGAGGAGGCTGAGGGGAAACCTCATCGTGCTCTACAACTACCTGAAAGGAGGTTGTAGCAAGGTGGGGGGTTGGTCTCTTCTGCCACGTAACCAGCGATAAGATGAGAGAAAATGACCTCAAGTTGCGCCACGGGAGGTTTAGGTTGGACATTAGGAGAAATTTCTTTACCGAAAGAGTGGTCAGGCCTTGGAACAGGCTGCCCAGGGAAGTGGTGGAGTCACCATCCCTGGAGGTATTTAAAAGACGTGTAGACGAGGTGCTTAGGGACATGATTTAGTGGGCATGGTGGTGTTGGGTTGACAGTTGGACTCAATGACCTTAGAGGTCTTTTCCAACTTTAATGATTCTATGATTCTATGAGTTAATTATCTACAGTCTGTTAGATTAAGTACATTAGGTACTGCAGGTGTGATTCTATTCAATCTTTTCTGAGATTTTGGGGGAAGAAAGGGGTTGGGTGTTTTTCCTGTTTGTTTGGGTTAGGGTTTTTTATGTAGTCTTTGTTAATGTATTACATTTTTCTTAAACAGACCTCTCTAAACACCAATGCCATAATCTTGTCTAAAGAAAAAATTCTATTTCCCTTACCTGGAAAGAGCAATTTCACCATTTCCAAGCAGTGATTCAACAAGATTACCCTGGCAGTAGAGTAAAACTCATCTTAGAAAGGGACTCAAAGTCTGAATGACTGGATTAGGTCATTGATACAAAATGGGAACTTCACAAGACTGCATAGAGAAGACTGTGCCAATTTGTCATGTTTGAGGTCCACAGATTCTGTGGTCAGCAACATCTCTTCCTTCCAGAGAGCAGGAGAAGGTTTAAAAAAAGTGTGGGCAGCAAAAAATCCTGTGTAAATGAAAGGAAGCAGGAGGGGTAGGGCTGCCATCCCTGCCAGTTCAGTCTGTACTTCACAGAGCAGAATGTTCTGAGACCTTTTTTTTAAAACCATGACTAATCATCAAACCTAGCTCCCATGCACCCTTGTCCACTGAAATGGCCATAAGCTATTCGATATGTAGCTGCAGGGTACTCACTGGCCAACTTTCCAGTTGCCTCTGCCATCTGTCTGAAATTCAACCCAATGGAAACAGGAGGCTAGGTAGAAAAGACATTACTGTCCTGCTTTTTAAGTTGTTTGTCATATTATTAACCAACACTTCTGTAAACGGTAGAAATGGTCCAAAGGAGAAAAATCCACAGCTAGATCATGCTTTAGATCTAAACTTTTCCAAATTTAGCAATGTTCAATCTTTGATTTGGATCCAGATGAAATTAACATATGTTTAATAATAATGACAAAGGCTAACTAAAGATTTGTTTGTGCTAGTAATAACAACCCTTTTACTAGAGCTGTTCAAGCAGCAAAATTCACTAATTGCTATATACAAAATAGTGTGATTTGTTATATTTTGTGATGTTACAGCATTCATTATTTATGAAGCCCCTACCAGCTACCAGGTGTCTATAAATTTTCCAGCTTTTCTGCACAGGTTAGCATTAAGTAGTTACTGATTGATCAAAATTCAAACCCGAAATGATACGTTGCTGTTTAGAATATATAAAATTTGAGAGAATAAATAGTAATGTGTGATTTCTGATGTTCAGAAATAGAGCATGAGAAGTTATTTTCTCAAAAATTTGCTCAATATTTCCAAATTATGCAATTATAAGATCAATGTGAGTCGCTAACTGCAAAGTAGGCATCCTATCTAGCAAATATCAGTTCTGCTGAAGGTGTTAATGCATTGCTTTTCTGTATTGCTGCCAGATTATGCTACAACCATTCAGATTAAATAGTCTTACAGTTTCAGTTGTTTTTCTTTTCTCACATGCTGCAAAGCAATCTTTATGAGAAATGTTAGAAATTAATAATCTGTTCATAAAACAAGTTTTAAAGAAAAGGAGGCATCAGTGTAACAGCTGGAGATGTGACATCTTTGAATCCCTTCATCAGAAGAAAAGGAGGAAGATATTTTGCAAAATACTGATCACTCCTACATAGAATATTTTTCTGCAACAAGAGGAGGAAAGTAGGCAAAACCTACTATTTCTCTTGAATTTTCAGCGTAGCTGCCAAAGAAAGAAAGGGTAATATTTTACATTATTTNGTTGGCCTTCTTGGCCACCTGGGCACACTGCCGGCTGATGTTCAGCTGGCTGTCAATCAACACCCCTGGGTCCTTATATCCTATGGATATAACATCCATAGAATGAACGAGATCATTATTTTATGTATATAAAAATGAAAGTGAGTACAAAGTCTCACTACCAGTTGAAAGACTTCAAATCCACTTACACATTTCCTATAAAAAATTAAAGTGGTGCAGCATTGGATTAGAAATGCTTTAAAGAGCAAAGATAACTTCAGTCTTACTGCAAAAGAGTTGAATAGCATGATTTTTCCAGTTAGAGACATTTATCTTTATTTTTCGTGCCTTCATATCTATCACTTAAACATCTCTCTAGTATTTTGTTCTCGTGGTCTCTAATTGTCATATTTTAGCTACAAAACTACTGTAGATAAGCTGAATAACTTTGTTACTCACCTGGTTTTGCTGCTTTAATATACACTGCCCCTATGTACTGCTTTAGGCTGATGTTCTTCTCTTTTCTTTTCTCTGAAAATGGTGTTCCAGTGGTGTAACCCTGGCAATAATTTTGGCTATATGGATTCCCTTCTCAAAATGTTTAATATGCTTGGCCTTATATTTCTTGAAATTGCTTTTTTTTTTTTCAAACTATGCAGTACACATTACATTTTGAACCTATTTTCTAGTAGCAATTGGGAAAGGAGATGAATATCTGAACATAACTTGCTAGACAGCACTATTGTGTATGAGTAAAATCACAGATTGAGCTGGAGTCTCAAAAGTCTGACTCTAATCAAAAGAGAGTATCTTCAATTTTGAAAGGTTGTTCTTCAGTAGAGAGGCTGGAGAATGGATTTGCATCAGAAGCTATGTGCACATTGCACAGTATCAGTATGGTATCATTCTCTGATTTTGTGAAAAAAACAAAATTAGCGACAGTGCCAGGGTGTCATAATGAAAAGACTGAGGGAAATGAATGTCATCTTTAGAACAAGCAGTATACGCCTTATTGGGCCACTTTGTTCAAAATGTTGATAATGGTAGCTAAATATTTCTCTTAAACAGTCCCTCCAGTGTCAACTTCAGCGTCTGACATACAAAATACCTTAAATTCACTGACATACTAGAAACTATTTCTGCCTGGTGTTTTATAATGTGTTGTCTTAGTTAAATCTTTCATTTTGTTGAAGTATATGTTACCCATTACCAAAACTAATTCAACACTTCCAGAAAGAGACTTTTTTCTTGCAATTCAGCTGGCATTTCTTTATAGGTTATAAAATATCCAGGAAAATGTCAGAATTTGGTAAAACAGTGTCTCCTACTAACTTTCATATTGCACTTTGATTTTTGTTGAGTGAGGTCAAAATATTTACTGCCAATGTCAGTGAGGAGAAGCGGATTGCCACAACTGATTGCCTTGTGTTGGGTCTAGAATTGAGTGAGGTGATGTTGGCCAGCAAGAGGATGAAATTACAGGGATATTGACTTTCTTTTTGTATGAGGGTATATTTGTTTCTCTGTGAAGTAGGAGAGTGATCTCAAAGCATTCTGGATTTCTTTTGACTCCTTTGGTCTTTCTGTATCGCCAGGTAATTCTAAGACTTGATTCTTTCTTCCAGATCTAACTAATGAGAACTGTGATTTAACCCCTTCCAGAGCAGTTAAAAAACCCTCCACCTATTACTTCTGTAGAGTTGCCTAGAAACAATTAAGACTCCAAAGCCAGGGCAGACCAAAGAGAATTTTCTTCTTGTGCCCAACTCGCTAGTTGCTGCTAAGTCAGTTTGGGATTTAATTCAAGCTTCTGATCCGCATCCGTACAGCTCTTTCTGGTAATACCTCTCTCTTTGCAGTGAAAAGAGGAATTGGCTTTCAATTCAGTGGGCAGAATTAACAGAGACAAGATGCATTCCATTGAGAGAGTCCTTAAACGTGGGATTCACTGCAGCTGGAGATCCATCTGAGCCATTCTTGTCTCCTGTAGGGTAGGGTAAAAGCCTTATCTCTTTATTCTGCCTTTCCCCATCTTGGATTGCAGACTGCTCCTAGCAACACTGTTCTGGACACTACCTTATTTTGTTCCATTTTTAAAATGAGTTGCTACACTATAGGGGCACATACTGAACTTCACTTCTGTGAATAATATGAAACTGGTGACAGCCATCATAGAAAAGAACAGGAAGAGAAGAAACACTTTGCAGGACTTCTATTCAGTTATGCTGCATTTGGAGACTTATTTGTAACATTGGTAAAGGCATGATGCATTCATATACCAGCAAACGTTAAGCATTTGTCACATATGGTTTGTGAACAGTCAATACTTAAAAACAGACTAAATTCTTCAGATGTAAATAAAAATCAGTGGCCTCTTTTTGACAGTTGTGCTACTGATTGCAGTTGTTAAATGTGTATTTGTAACTCTATCAAGTTCAGAGATTACAAGCAGATTCAGCTGATCTTTGCAAGATTGTTATGGCAGTATTTTTCTAGTCTATCTGCATATCAGAGAATGATGAAGGTTAGAGTGGAAGCATGATGGAAAGAGAATTATGTGGAAAGGGGAGATTGAAACAATCAAAGAGAAGATGAAATCAAGGAGAGGAGCATTTAGAAGGAAAGTTAGGGAGTGTTACAGAAAGACATAGGTGGACAGTAGGGAAAAGGAAAAATTATTAGATGAAGAGGGAAGATGACATAGATTATGTAAAGGGCCCTGGCTTTTTCTTGTGTTCATGGGCCCAAAATTCTCTTGCCAGCTTTGATTGTCATCAATAAAACTGCTTCCTCACAATTACCATATGTATCTGGAAGCTAGCCACACTCCTTGTTTAACCACAGTACATGCTTTGGAAATTTCATATAAATGTCAAAACTGTCTGTTTGAATTGAATTGGATTCTATTTAACTGTTTGCTTTTATCTAAGTCAACTTGCAGCATCAAAATAGCTCCTGATTTTTCTAACTTTTAACCTCTTCCTCTCCATTTCTTGCTTTCTGCAGTGCCAAAATGCATTTTGGTTTTGTTATGTGACTGTCTCACAAGCACATACATGCACACAGTAATAAAAGAGGGGGAAGGGAGTCTGGAATTTTGCAGAGTGCTCCAAATCGGCCTGAACTCTGTATTTAAAGTTTATTAATGGCATAGCATTGAACTAAAATATGTAGCAGGACAGTGATCCATAAAATGCTCTTTCTAGTCCTCCCTTTGGATCATCTGACTCTGTTGTTCATGCTTACCAAGATGTCCCAACACATAGTTAGAACCGCCTCTCTCAACCTTTTGTCTTGTACCCTTTCTAGGTTTTCTTAGAGCCTCATGGAGGGTAGACACAAGTGGGTTGCTTACATTTTTGCAGATCTAACGATAATAGTCATCAATTTTCTAAAAAAACTCCTTTAAATGATCTTTCAATATTCATACAAATATTTTAGAACTACGTCAAATTTTGAATGAGTTTGTTAGACCTTCTTTAGCAGCCATTAAATCATCTGTATGCATCTTACTGGAAGAATTTTCAGATTCTCATCTATTAATAACTAGAAAAACAGCTGGTGCCAGAGCTACACCATATGGCAGGTCCTCATAGTGACACAAGTGCTTATAGTGATGTAATAATGAGTGAAAAATGAAGAGGTTAATTGATGATGTATAGCATAGCATATGCTATATGGATCACCATTTAAAGGATCACCATTTGCATGGATCACTCAAACAGATCTGACCTGTCTGTTCAACACAAGGGCAAGGTTTTTCATTTATGGTTATCATTAGGGATGACCATAGTTTGGAGTAGTACCAGTTGAGCAGGCAGCTCTGACTATTGTTCCCATTGTTGCTCTTTGGTTTTGCATACTACATGGTTTTGCATAACTTAGGAATGCAGAGTAATATAACATATAGCACTTATTGTGCTTCTTCCATTTTTACCACTTTTCTGCTAAAGATTTCTTGCTTCAAGCCATGCCTTGCCTGTTTTAGCATCTAACCCTCTTTCCTGCTGGTTCTATTATCTTTCATCAGCTATGCTTTTACTGTTTCATCTCTCCCTTGGTGTCCTCTTTGCTCTCTTTCTTTCAACTCACAGTATAAAATAAATTACAGATGCTTCAGTGTTACACATCTTTAAAGCACCCAGAAAACACGGATGCTTATCTGATTTTCCTTCTCTCCTTCTCTCTATACCCCTACCATCTGTAGTTTTTCCCTTACCTGATACGTATTCTTTTCACCATTTTTCTCAACTTAAAACCCAGAGGCAATGTTTTTATCTTCTTTCCTTGACATGTCAAGTATCTGCCAGTCCTGTGCTTCACTCCTTCTGCTCTTTCTGTGTTTGTGTACCTCTGTAGTATGAATTCAATGAGTCTTTTACTGGCCTTCATCATTACTTTCTTCTTCTTCCCCAAAAGTCTTCATTACCACCCTTTAGTTCTCCTTCCTCATCTTACCTGAAGCACAAACACACCACTCTGTACCAATTGTCTTCTCTCCCCATTCATAGCCTGCCTCTTTGCTGTCAGACCAAAAGCTCAGGCAGTCTTTTTGACATTTCCACAACAGTAACTTGTGCTCGCCTCAGGCTCAGCATGACGTAAACAGATCTCACATTCACTCTTGTCTAGTTTTTCTTTCTTGGTGCTTCTATAAAGCAATTTATCACTCAGACACAGTATTTTGAAAAATTATCTTCTTCTTAGAAATATCATTACATTCTCACTTCCATGGTGTATGTGAATGTGAAAATCTCAGGCTCTTTGCAGCCCTGGATCAATTATTCCAGCTTCCTTTTCATCACTCTTGACAAATGCTGTCTTTACCCGTAAGTGCTCATCTTGAATGCAGCTACAGGGGATGTTTTCTGTGCATTATTTTCTGCTTTCCTCTTTGTCCAACCTGAGGAGTTTCATCTTTGGTTTCAAACCTTTTCCTGGGAAATCACCAGTTATCCTTCAATCGTTCCTTTTCACACTTTCACCAGCAGTTAGTCGTTACACAGAAGCAAGCACCTTTGTGCTTTTTTCCTGTGATAGTTTTCTTAATTATCCTCTGTAAAACTGTCTTTTGATGTACTGTTTGCACATCACTTTCTAACTGTTATCTGTGCCAGTCATCTCCGCATCCTGAAATCATGTTATCACAGCACGCTGCTTTTGTCCTTATCTGTCTCATATTAGTTAGATGGTATGCACCTGTAAGGTCTCCTCATATGTCAGCATTATGATTATTTCCATGCCAAAGCTTTGTGTAAATTTTGAAACCACAGAGGGCAGGACTTTCCCTCATAATAAAAGTGTAGCAGTATTCAATTTGTACATATTTAATCTCCTGTTAATGGAACTTCAGAAGACAGAAAATGGCTCTAAGGGGCTAGTGAAGGAGCCAAGATTACATGACATTCTAATACTGACACAAATCAACATGGTTCAGTACCAATCTCAGACACTTTTGGACATACCAACATTTTTAGTTTTTCACCCATATCTTGAAGTAGGTTTTTTTTTTTGAAACTTTCTCTATGGAGATTTTTGGCTTTGTTTTCAGGTAGAATGATCTTCATGTGTTTGTGCTCAGTTCCATAACTCTGAACATGAACTTTGCTGCATCTTCAATAAAAACTAGTAGTGTTGTACGATAGTACAGCCTTCAGGATAGGAATAGACAATTCATTGTTTTCTTCTGAATTCCCTTTCCTGGCATTTTTAGTCATTCTTTTTACTTTCTAGCTTAAATATCTTTACTTTTTACATAAATTCACTTCTGTTTCTTTTGGTAGTTCTCATAAATTTATTTCCCTTTTTTTTTCTTTTTCATTGAAGTTAGCATGTCCAATACTATGATATTCCCCAATTCTATCATCTAGCTATTCAATATACTTCAGGGTAAAACATTTCCCATGTGTTGAGCTTATCATCTTGTGAATGATGCACTACTTATTTTAACATTTTTGTCTATCTGCCTATAGTCACATAGCTTTTTGTCTAAAGATTTTTTCTTACAGACACACACTTCTGTAAAAAGTCTGTAGTAGTAGCTTTTGTGTTGTTCTCTAAAATGAACTGTCTCTTAAAATCATTAATATATGTAACTTCTCCATTTTAAGTGTCAGAGCTCTATAATTTACCTTGCTTTGCTAAAAATACACTAAAAATACATCTACTGAAATCTATACCTCTATGATGTGACTGCATGTTTAAATATTTTATATCAAGTGTTCTTTGGACTAAAACCCAGGTGTCTTCTAAACCCCACCCAAAGCAGTCTCTCAGCAACCTCTGCTTTAGGAAGCAGAGATAACTCCATCTGTCTAATTTTTTTCTATTGAACTTATTTCTCCACCTTTTAGCTTTTTACCTTTCTAAAATAAACAGCACTGAACTGACTACACTCAGGAGAGTTAAAAAGGTGGTGAATTCTCTCAGCTATATGCTCCTCAGGATGCAGCAGGGCATCCTCATACCCTTCCACATCCATCTAACTTCTCTTTGACAGTTCCCCAAAGGTGAGGAAGAACGCTCAGCTAGTAGCTTCCTGCTGTTGAAAGTGATGTGGACTATTTTGTCCATTTAATCCCCCAATATTACCATGAGACATGAATGTCTAGACTTTCTTCATACCTCAAGGGATGGTCTGAAGCTATCATCCCAGTGTTTGTACAATCTGGTCTTTTTCCTCTATGCTTTCATGAGACTACCTATCACTTTATTTTGTTGCTTTTCCTCCTTTTCAACTGTGCAGTAAAATGCAGCTGAACTTCAGATATTTTTTTTTGTACAAGATGCTTCCTGAATTCGCTTCACATATTCGAGATGTTTTTTGTACAGCAACTCTACAGCCTTTTTGCAGAGCTTCAATAAGACCTCACTAAGAGCACTTAAAGCAGCACAGTTCCTGTATTCTCACTCTGTATTTGTATATGGTTTTGTATCTTTATTTTGTCATAGTAATAACTTCATCCCTGGTTTACTTAGTTTTTCCATTTTCAAAGTTTTTACAATTCAAGTGGGAAAGAGATGAAGTTATACCAGGAATGAGGCTGACTGTTTTTTTTTGCCAGGGGCACTGCATTTCGAAATGGAAAAAAATCTTCAGAAACATTCTGCTTTCCAGTTATTTACAGAGTCATTCACATGCCTAAACAAAACATAGGCATTTAGTGCCAATTTAGATGCCTTCGGGCCTTGAGGTATCTAAGACATCTTCAGGGTATTATAGTATAACACAGGACTAGCAGGAGCCCCCCATCTGTCTGGAGCAACAGCACAAGTCCAAATGGAGTACACTAGCAATTTTAAAATAGTACTAGAGACCATGTGTAGGCAGCAGAATTGCTCCCTTAGGATATACGTGATTTCAACACGAGAAGCCTCTGGCCTATATGCAGTGCTTTCTGTGCCCACCTTACAGAGTTGCAATTTAGCAAGAATAGATTTTTATGGCAAATGCTGAGAATAGAGATTGACTGGAAGCATCATGTTTCCTGTAGATCAGGTTGAAGCTGCATGCAGAGCACCAGGGAGGAACATTTCCTTCTCTTGGGAGTAAGACTTTTGTGGGTCTGTTGCCTCAACTATGAAATGTACAAGTATTCATTGATTCAAACATAATCTTCTTTTAAGACATTTCACCACTGTTTTATCTCTAAGGCTGTGAATGTATTTTCCATAGTTTATATTTCCATAGAATCTTTGTAGTCCACCAAATTCTGGCATCTGCCATAACATCTAGAGTTAATTATACATTCATTTATGTTTTGATACTGTGAAACAAATTACTTGTGACAAATCCACATATATGTATGGCATGCAGAATTGCCACAGAGTAAGTGACCATGCATGTGTTTGTGAGTTGATACAGGATCACTGATGGTCACTGAAAATAGATTCATCAGAATCACAAGACTCTTTACATCTAGAATAAAATTGTGAATGTTGATGGGATGTCCGATTTATTTCTGATGAAAACATGGTGATGTACAGAATACTTTGTGGCTGCTCCTTTTATTACCAGACTAGTCTACTGTATCTGAAAAGCATCCAAAAATATTAGCATTTCTAGCAGAGATTTACAAGAATATAAATTACCCTCCTATTTTGAGCTAAGAAATGTCTCGTGTAGTCGAAAATAGTTGTCCATACGTCTTACTTATTTTTTTAGGACTTTTTGTCACATGCCTGCATGGCCAGTTGTCACTGAACTTTATTTCATATGTCCTTTCATTTCACACTAAGCTTCTCCATCTGCATTAAAACCACCCAAAAATTAAAAAAAAAGTTGATTTTTCTATCACCCATCTCACTCCTTTATTGCAATTTTTTTATCACGCCCTAACACTAGATTTAGGACAACGTTCATAATATTTTTCTGTATCGAGATGTAGCACAGTAGGAAGCTCTTATTCCAACATGTTGTCAAGGGACAACTTAGTGCCTTTCAGTGCTGCCTGCAGGTGTAAGTGGAGGATTAGTCTGCTAATGCTAGAAGTAAACATAAACAGAATTAATGCAGAGACTAAGCAAGGTCAAAGAAATAAATCTTCAAACAAGATTAGATAACTTGAAATTTCTCCTGTGGTAATTAATAACATATTAGGTCTCTCCAATCGTATATATCAACCTCCTTCTTTTCCTTCCTCCCCTCTCTTCCCAACTGCAAGTGATATAATGTTTTTTCTTCTGATAAGGAGCTAAAAGGATCTTAGGAGTAAGATAAATATAGGAACATTTTATCCCTCTTGTATTTGAAAATGCCAGTCCACATTTTCTTAAGATCTCTGAGTCAGTGCCATCGCTTAGATCAAATACCTTAATTATGAAAAGGCAGTATCACTTACTATTCCACCTTAACATTCACTCTAATTTTCATCAACTTACATAGATAGGAGAAACATGTAACTAAGGATACACAACCTGCAGACTTCTTGTGGTATGACAGAAGTAGCAAATGGAAAAAGTACTGAGCAGTCCTGTATACATTTTTGTGATATATAGGGAGCTGTGTTGCAATTTTCTGTGCAAGGATACTTGTTTGATATCTGTTTAGGGAATAGGAAATTAAAGTTAGCAGAATGAGTGTTAGGAAAACTAATTATTAGTTATTGTGGGGTATTTCCTACTTTGTTATCAAAATCTAGAGTTCTTCAAAGGTACTTTCAGTCATTCAAGACTAATTGCAGTGTGCTTGCATAGCGGTAATGTGAATGAAATCAGAATGAATCCTGTTCTGCAAGTACACGTTGTATAAACCTAATGCCCTACTGTGTGCAAATTAAAGGGAATTAAAATCTTTACAGGCATATAGCCTACATAAGTAGCTTATCATCATAAAAAATAATATATGATGTATGGATAACACAACCCTGGTCAACCCTCCCCCGGGCTCCCAGCTCTTGGATGCCTGCCAAACTGCCATGCTGAACTTGTATGTCTTCATGTTTTCTGGAGCCCAGACGAAGCCTGCACATTGCCCGTGCCTCTGGCTTTCCAGGATTCCTATCATTACATGGATTTCTCTTTTTAGCACTTAAAGAACTGAGAACAGTTGTCGATTCTTGCAACTGGCACCAGTATTTCATATGCTGTTCTGTTATTTAAGCACACCTTTTTCCACAGCGCCAGCCTTGAAACTACTTTAGTTCAAATTTCATTTCTTTAAAGAATACAGCAGTTGATGAATGTGAACCCAAGTTTTATGGAGCTCATGCCTATGCTAGCATACTGTCCACTTTTGGAATTCACTGAGATTTTTCAACTGGGCTAAATTTGTGTTATTATTGTATAGTTTATCATGGCAGTTGTTTTTGTATTATTCCAGCAACAGCAATAATTCTGGGTCATTCAGGTTAACTAGCATGCAGTATGCTATGTGTGCTAAGCCTGAATGATCACTTCCACTACCATGCAGAAATATATCCAGTTGTCTGATACTCCAACAATATTACAAATCATTTCAAGCAGTTCATCTGCAGAATTTATGAAAGATTAATCTTTTCCTTTTAACTCTGCTACTCTTCATATTGTATTCTCAGAGTGTGTTGGGAACATACAGGTATTCAGAAGCATCTCTTTGCCTCCATCTGTGGGTGCAGTGAACCTTCTGTTTTTACAGTTCTGTTCATTAGACTTCTCTGTTGGAGCCACAAGCTGCTGCTCCTTGCCTGAGCCCTGGCTGTTCTGTTTTGGTAAAGTTTGAAAGCAGATGAAGTCTGTGGGTTTTGTTCCTCCTTTTTGAGTATGTGACAGAAGTAGTCTTGAGCAAGTGTGGAAATAAAAGACAGGTATAAGAAAGAGCTTGAAAAAGGGATGGAGAAAGTTGAAAGTGAAGTTGGAAGCTTGATCTGGGAAGGTTGTGGTTGAGAAGCAGAGAACAAGGAAGAGGGACAAATTTGTTCAATTTTGAGGGCATGTCACTTTCCAGAGAACATAGCAATCAGAAAGAGGATTCAGCTCACAATGCAACTCCTGGCTACGTTTCATGGCTTTCCAGAAAAAAGCAGAGTCTGGAATGGGAAAAAAAACCTTTTTTTTTTTATTTGATCACATGTTTTCAAAATGCAGAACTCACATAGAATTTTCACCTATATTAACTCTAACATAACAAAAATATTTTGGGGATTTGTGGGAGTTTTGGTAAGTTAGTTGGCTAAAAAATGGCAGTTAGACATGTTGACTGAAGTAATTTCAGAATAATTTTATCTGTTGCCTAGCTGTTTCTTTATATAACATATAATTTAACAACAATGCATCTGTAGATAAAAAATTTGTCTCTTGAAAACACTACTAGCTGACCAGGGCCCAGCCTGAGCTGGAGCAAGAAATTTTTTAGGACTAACATGCCTTTAATGAATGGTAATATAATAGTTTTCTAGATTATATGGTGTCATCTTCATGCCATCTAGTTTTGGTAGAGCAATTATTCCCAAGGTTCAGTCAACAGCCCATGTGAAGTTATTATAAACATTTTCACATATATGTCTGCAAAGTAATCAAGCCAGGGAAAATCCTACAGTAATTTTCATGTGACAGAGACTCCTTGTAGCTCAATTTCTTGAAACTCAAATGCATGAGAAAGTTGCTAAGTAAGGGATATAGAAAAATATATATGCAAAAACATAAAATGCTTTGTAATTGGTATGCAATCTCCATTGGTATGGCCCACATTATACTCTGTACTAATGGCCTACACTTATCAGGACGTCCTTTCTTGTGCATTTCTTCTGCGCCAACATGAAGTCAGAACACAGCTGAAATACGTAGTTGGAAGCAGTAGCTGGAAAGCACTTTCAATTTATTGAATCTCATAACTTGGCATATACAAAGATTAAGAACTGTATGATACCAATGAATTTGCAATATTATTAAAAAAATAATGCTTTTACCATTTTTCTTTCAATTCTCTTTCAAAAACAGGTGGTTATCTTACAGCCAACTAACTAATGTACATTGACTGTCTCAATTTAAGATTCTAACAGAGACAAGGCATGAGTAATTTTTTCTGGTACCACTGTGTAACTAGGTGAGGGTAACATTACAGCCTGACCTCACCTACCTACATCATGGTGAAAAATTTCATTTCCATTAGGATTTGACAGAAAGCTAGCTAATGCATCCGGTTATCTCACTGTAAAAAAAAAATGCTTTTTTGACAGTGAAGACATAGCCTAAGTCTACATAGTAAGACAGATGGGGCTAGTTGTGTGAGTGAACAGGATTTGGTTCCGTATGGCTCTCAATCAGAGAAGCCATAAGCAGAATGGAGCAAAATAGCAGGAGGTAGCTGAAAAATATGAGAGGGACATTTGGAATAGAAAGAATGAGTATCAGTAAAAGAGCAGGTTTATATGCTAATATTAATTTTGGAAAATTTTCTGCCAGCAGATGCATCTTGCTAAAGACCTGTTTTCTTTATTGCAATAACAGATGTATATAATTGTACCCTGAGAATATGGCATTGGCTAACATCAATCCCATATGCTTCTTGTTTTAAGGTAAAAAAAAAAGGTAGTTATGCTCCAACCATTCTGCCAACGTTAGTTCATTTACAATGCCGAGCTGTTTCTTTTTAATCTAAAAGTTATAATGTGAAATGTTACCTGATTTAAATTTCAAATTCACAGGTCACTATAAACTTTTATAGTGGTGAACAGATGTTCACGTTAGCTATAGAGCACCTTAAAAGAAAAGCATGTCAGTGGAATGTCAAAATTAAATCTCCATAGGAAATGCCAGGGGGCTAAGTCTTTCAAAAATATTCAAGTTTGCTATTAGTTTTGCTGTAACCCCTTGTTCTTTGTCCCCTGGCTTTATATGAGCTACAGACTACTACTGATTGCTTTAGCAATTTATTCACTCAGAGGTAAAGTAGAATTGCAACATGTATGTGGCTTTACTTATGCTTATGTGTTTCTGCACATCTGTGTAGACAGTGTCTTGCTTCAAAGTAAAAAGACTTGTACCTGTTAAGATGTCACTGCTACCATATTTGTACTTGATTAAATATCTCATGACAGTTAGCAATGATCATAACAATTCAAAAAAAGAAAGAAGCAAATTGTCAGTATCGCACTTTTCCGGGACACATGCAGCTGTTCCTTAGATTGTCAAATGAGGAGGAAAAAATAGGAAAGTGTGAGAGAATTCATCAAAAAAGTCAGCTGTAGCTTCGTAATTTAAAAACAAAATCATTAGCTACAAATATTTGTGTTCAGATTCTTCCCTCAAGATTGCTGTATTCCTGAGTAACTCCATAAACGACTTAGGGTTTGTAGTGGTGAACAGCAGATCAGAATCAGGTCCTCAGAGTTTGGTTCATTCACTTGGCTACAGGTATTGCAAGTCTCAAAGCTATGATTAATTTCACAGTTTGAGCTGAAGTAGTATGATTTGTTCTTATCTCTAACCAAAACATATAGGCTCAGAATGACAGTTTGTGTCAAAGTCATTGTATACATTCTAACGGGTTATAAAACCAGTCTGATCATTATTTTTGTATGCTGAGAGTGACTTGGGGCCTCAGCATTCTTCATTTTTAAGGAGAAAACTCTGTCTTTGGCACAGTCTTGAGCGTGGATTCATGACTCCCTCTCTCACACCACAGCCTACTTTAGAGGATAGCAGGCTGATGCTCAAGTCAGCGGCATTATCAACCCTCTCCTGCCCTTGTCCTTTCATATAGGGCAGGAGAACAGCACAAGGAATGCAGAGGGCTTTGTGGGGGAATAACAGAAGGAATAGAAAGGGTTTTTCTCAGGCCCAGCGATGTGCATGCACAGTGCGGTGCTGCCTGAACGTAACGCTCTCACTCCATCTGGAAGTTTTCTGAGAACAAGCTTGGATTTTGTTTGAAACAAGAATATTCCAGCATATGAAGCATCTTTGCAATGCTCTCCTCCTAATGGATAACATTCAAGAAGAGGAGTGAACAGTCTTCTTAAATTCTGCTCAGTCCAAATCAATGTGCATTTGTGTGGCCACGCCCAGGTGAAGGTCACTGGTCAAAGGCGGCCTGCTCATGTTCCTGTTTCAGTGAAAGCAGAGTTCAGGCTCTAATTTAGCAGAACCTATGATGCCAACTCACAGTGTCTTCTCTGGCTCAAAACTGTTCTCTGTATATTCCGGGTAAAAAATTGTTATTTCTTATCTTGGCATATTTTTTTGTGTTTTTATAAGGTTGTAAACTTTCTTAATTTCATATGCAGAATTAGTTTTACTGTTGGAATAAAGATAGTACTCTCCTATTCTTATTAGGAGACACTGCATCGTCACCATTTTAACCTTTTGTCCCACTGCAGCTTGCTTTCTTGCATATTGCTTTTCACCCTATCGAATTTGCATGGGAATCAAATTCCAAAGGTAATTTGATTCTAGGTGTATTAACCACAGGTACCTTGCTCTTTAGACACTGTGAAAGATTGAAAGACACTGTGAAGGATTGAAAGAAGCAGTGCGTAAGGGTCCTGATGACGGGGCATGATTACAGTTACTCTGCTGGCATCTCACTGTGATCTGGATCATCCCTTAGATCTCATTTACCCCCTAACCACATGTCCTGATTTCAGCTGGGATAGGGTTAAATTTCTTCCTAGTGCTGTGTTTTGGATTTAGTATGAGGAGAATGTTGGTAACACACAAACATTTGTGCCCCTGGGAGAAGAGAACAGTGTGGAGGCAATAACAACCAGTGATGGAAAGGAGGTAGGGTTGCTTCTGTCAGTGACATTGGCTAACAGTGTTATGTTATGACACCCTGACACTTTTCATAATATGGTAACTGTTAATTGGAATTGTACTGCAGAGTAACTTCACAGGCAAATGACTTAGCAAAGGCCTGTTGGCAAGATCTGAAGAGGCGTAGCAATGGGTGTAGCACCACTGCCCATTGAAGATTTTATTCTAAAGTTTCAGGCTTGATCCCTCTGTGAAGTTGCTTTTTCTCCGTAAAGACTCAAGGAGGAAAACAAAGCCACATGTTTCAGGTATGTATATCATGTTGTCTGGCTTCCTACTGTCATTAATCACTTTATTATTATATGTAAATAGCTCTTTTAATTCCTTCCTTTTTCCTTCTGACCACCTGATCTATCTTCTCCTCCTTCCTCAAGTCTCTCTGATCTATCGCTATTTTTTTCTCAATAAGCAATGCTCCAAAACAATGTATGACATGCACAGTGGAGCTCAATATTTAGAAGTCTTTGGTATTTGAGCATACAGTTTTTCTGTTAAGCTTCAGTGAGACCCAGCCATTTACTAGTTTTCATTTAAACTTAAGTCCTGAATACCCTTTTTAATATTTGCTGATAAAAGCACAAACTCAAATGAGGCCAACAAAATAGGTCTTCCTTTAAAAACTGGTAGCCTCTTTATTGTAGAGAAGAACATATTTTCAATCAGTTGCCGAGAGTGGTTCTTGGCTTTAGGTTGAAGGTCAGAAATCATCCCTCATTTACAAGTAATGCCTTTCATTATTCCAATAGACATCATTTTTGATGATGAATAATGGGCCACTGAAACTCCAGTTTGCCTATGTATAGTATGTTACAGTTGGCATTTTTCATTAGGGTTGTAAATTGGTCTGATAGGAAAGGCTGCAATAAGCCTGTGTATAGAACTAGCTTAGCTTTATATTAACCAGTGAGCTGTGCATGGGCTTCTTAAATATGACTGCTCTGGCCCATCTGCCCAAGGTACCAGATTAGTTGTAGCAGAGCCCTTACAACACCTCCCTTTTCACCAGACTTCTTGAGGCAAAAGAATTTTAGCATATAGCCTTTGTTAGCCTGTTTCCTCTTCCTTAAGTACCCTCCTGAAAACTTAGGGCTCCCATTTCTCATTAGGATGAAACATTCTGGGGAAAATGCCCAGGTGTATTTTCTAGCCGTAAGATAATTTTATTTAACATTATCCCCCAGACCAGAGTGCCTGTGTTTTTCAGGGTGCCTGCTCAGGAGGGTGAAACTCTGTGCTGGAGCTGTCACCTGCACAACACACAACTCATAGCCTGAAGAGAGAAGATGAGCAAGGATGGATATCAGCCACTTCTTCAGCTTCCCTTTTCATGCTGCTGCAGGGCTTGTGGCATAACCAAAAATCTCTGAGGGACCAGTCTTGGTTACAGTAGTCTGCCAAGCATGTCCTTTTTCATGGCTGTGTTGGAGGTGGTTCAGACAGATCAAGTCAAACCATCTGTTGAAATCACAGCTGTCTCCTAGCCTGCTAGCTACACCTTGCCTCCAGCAAGCCCTGTTCTGGTTCCATTTATGTCTCTTGGTCCACACTGCCCAAACTTGGATTAGCAGGACACTCCTTTTCTCCCAGACAAAATGTTAAGCCCACGTCAGCTTGGACACAGAAGTCCTTGCTTGGACTCAGACATCCCTGACGTTCTTTCACACTTCTTATGCCCACCTCCCAACTGAGCAAGTATTATTTCATAATACTTGAAAGGACAGCACGTCTTGCTATACCTGGCACAGCCCGCTCAATCTCCAGCACTGTAACATGGGCAAGGCAAAGTCATTCTGGTGCCACTCCAAAGGGACCTGCAGGTAGTGTTTTTGCAGTTCCTTTACACGCTGTCTTTACTGGAGGACTCTCTTAATTAGAAGTAGAGCTTGCAGACTTTTTTTTACACAGTCCTCATGCTTTTTCCTGCAAAAAGATACTGAGCAAAGCAAATATCCCTCCTTTTTCCCAATGCATTACTTGTAGAACTGCAAAGCAGCTAATAATGCCTAATGTGTTAGTGGGAGGCTGAAACCAAATTCTCTACTCATAAAAGGCCTTAATCAACATGTCAAATGTGTCAGGAGTTGAGTCTGTGTAGAATTCTTTCTGCAATCCTTCCCCATGTAAGAAGCAGTCCTTTCTCATGCAAATAGCCCCCAAAGCCTATTCGGTTTCCTGAATGAGTAATGCCATTCAAGACTGGCCCTGCTTCCTCTCACAGAAATCATGTCTCCTATACCCACATAAACTTTTACCACTTTAATGAGCAAAAGGCACACTTTTCAAAATATCCTATGCCAGTTCTGCAAACATTTCAGCTATAAGGAAGGATGTAATTATACACACTCATTGACAGCTATTAATTGCAGACTTCGCCTTCTCAAAAAAAAAAAAAAACAAAACAAAAACAAACTCTATCGAAGTTCAAAACTGTTTACATAGGAGCATAGAGTTTTGAAAATTGGTTAAAGCTAGAAAAATAGCCTAATTTCATTGAAGCACATGGGATTGATTATAAATCAGACATAAATTGTGAAAAAGAACCTGTGAATGTATGGAAAGGTAAATTCTGGCCATTTGCTGTATTTGCTGTGCAATAAAATAGACTGTTAGCCAGCTGATGGAATCATAATACACTGGCTGTATTTTTCTAGAGATTTCCAGGAAAGGAAGTATAAAACCATTTTGGTTTTTTAACCAGATTTTCAAATTTTATATTTTCAGTAGTTTCTCTTTCAGTCAGTTGGCAAAAGAGATTTAGGAAAAAAGCTGAATTGTGCCTTTCTTCCCCATGCAAGATATCCTGATCATACTGAAGATGTGGAGTGTTTGCAGCCAACTTCAACAGTACCTGTATTTTGTTCAAAATTTACTGTCCTTTGAGCTAAACCTTTGAATTAAATTTAAAGTTAAACTAAGCAACTGATTAGATTATTTAGTTCATTTAAAATATCAACTTATTTAAACTACCAACTCAGTAATGAAAAATAATAGCTGCATGGTTTACTGAAGTACTAATACTTGAAGAAACTATCTTACAATTTATGTAAGTCAACTCGTCATTCTGCTACAGAAGCGTAACTGTCACAGCTTTGCATTACGGCCTGCACGCCTAGCACATTGAAGCAATGGACATTAAGGTTGTGTGTTTAAGGGGCACTGGACTAATTTCAGTTATTCATGACTGAAATACACTCTCTTATGGCATCTTATGATGCTTTCCACATATCACATCTCAAAGCTCTCTGTGGGTATTTTTAGCCTGCTTATGAATTAACTGCATGCCGACGCATGCATAAACTCACCTATTCAGCAAGTGGCAGCTTAGAGTGAGGATCATTTGTTTTAGTGCAATCTGTGTTAATCTGCAGTGGTATTAGCTGAGAGAGGGAATATCACTAAGGATGCTTTGCTTGTTATCTATTGTTTTTGCAAACAATAACAAAGAATTTTAAACATCGATTTAAAAATCACTAAAAAAGAGAAAATACAGTATTTTGGCTGAGGGATATAGCTCAGATATCTGACACGATCTTTAGATAATATGCAAGTGTACAAAACTCCAGTCTGTAATAACAAAATTTTTGATCTAATGAATTTACACTGCATGTTAGCTAAGCTTTTAACTTTTCTGTTGTTCCCAAACACACATCCACAAAATTCTCAGGCGTCAATTATTTCTCTAGGTTGTTGTTGTTGTTGTTGTTGTTGTTGTTGTTGTTTTTCAGGCTAATATATTTTAATGATTTTTTTCAGTCATTTTAAGACTAGCTCTTTATTTTCTAAAATGAAGAGTAGGGAAAAGTTCAAATTGTGTAGTTCACGGTACTAAATTGGGAGGGAGAATTCAACTCTTTTGTAATATCAGAGCTTTAGGTTTCAGATTTTTTTTAAGATCCGGAATCCCACCTATCAAAGGGACATTACATTCTAGTGCCAAAACATCAATTTGTAATTCAGCCCATCTCATTTTAATCATTACTAAGGTTTATAGTGAAAAGCTGTGGTCCTGTAGAACAAAACATTGGTCAACAGTAACAGTGAGGGAGTAGAGGAATTACTGTATGCTACAGGTCATTTTTTCAATATTCAAGCCTCGCTTCTTCACACAAATTTTAACTTTTATTTTCTTTTTATTACACCATATAAAAATAATCCTAGTGCTGTAGCTCCCTTTACAACCTTATGACAGCTTTCTGAAAAAGATTGTAATACTTTGGCCAGCTGAGGCCACAGAGTCTTTTAGGACCCAATTTGAAATCCGCTGCACTGAATAGAAAGACTTCTTTGACTTGAGTTAGTCAAAGCATGGAGCTGCAAGATATGTGGTATGTGATCTATACTGATCCTGACTGTACCTGAGCCTTTTTTCCATGTAAGTCACTGTGAAAAGCACCTTTGATTCAATCGCTCATGAATGTTAAGAGAGAGAGCAGTATATAAAGTAAGGAACAGTGAGTCAGGATGCTCGGAAGTCAGTCATGCCTCTGATTTTTGTATCACTTGGCACTGCAAACCAACAGATCCTGACAGTCACCTCCTGCCTGCTCCTTGCCATACTTGCTTCAGGAATTGTTCAGCCCGTACATGCGGAAAGAGCAGGAGGAGGAGAATAGCACAGAGTGAAATAGTTTTTGCTCTATCATTTGCACTGGAATAATATGAAAATTTAGCTGAGCAGGGGGAGACCAGACTTTCAGCATCTTTTGGTGAATAAAGCTGCCAAGACAACAGGTAAACTGTTGACTAGAAAACATATTCTATTCAGAGTTTAGGAAAGGTAACAAAAAGTAGAAGACAATAGCTGAAATGCCTGCTTTGGCACTGTGAAACGTAAAGGGCATTTGTTATTGATTTTACAGAAAAAAATGCTGAGGATCACATCTTGTTCACATTTATTCTAGGAAAATTCCAACGACTTTTGGAGGAATAAAACCAGTTCTTTTCCAGGGAAATGTTCCATGATTCTATAACAACTGAGGATTTCAGTAAGTATGGTTTCACTTCAGTAGGTTTTAGAGCAGACATATGAGTTTTTAAAGAATCTTATTTTTCTCATTTTCTATAAAATGATCAAAAACCAGTGAGAAACCATCATATACATAAACATAGACAGGATCTAACCTTGTGTTTTGATTCAAATCAGTATTTTAAAAGCCGCCTATATGGTTTTTAAAAAGAAGAAAAATACATGTATACTTTCAAAACATTAAAATACACCCTCAAGATGAAAATTTGCCAACTCCATTCTTGTAAGGTTCCCTCAACTCCCATTGAAATCAAAGGGGCACGTGCTTAAACACTTTCCAGGAGAGAGACGTTTTCCTGAATTAATCGTAATGAAAATGAATTCATTTTGGTCTACTTCCCAGTATTCCCCTAGAGTCACAGTTTTTATATTTCCCTCCCAACTGTAGTCTGGGTGAGATTTTGTGCCTGGGGTTTTTGAGCTATAAGGTTTTGTAGTTAGTAAGCCTAATTCTGCTTGGCACAACCTCTGCTTTACCGGATTGGTGCTAAAGAAGGAAAAAAAGAACTCTGCCACAACATTAGAAGTAATCTTTTCAAGAGACCATGTGCATATGTATGCTTGAATCACCCTGAAAGAGAACAGTTATGTCTCAAGTAAATTTTTTAACCTCTGTGTACCAGCTATAAGGCAGTAAATCCAATTCATTAAAAGAAATAAAGAATTCCTAGAACGAATGATACAGGAACAGTACTGCCACCTTGCTGGAGGAACAAAATAATGTGATTTGTGTTTCTCTACTTTGTTTAGATAGCCTAGAATTATCAGAATTAAGTATGGTAATAACTTGGTAATTAGCAGTAATTTCTTTTATCACTGTGGAAATGGTATTACAGAAGCAGCACTGACCTGTGATTTTTTTCATGAGTTCTGCAGTTATTGTCACTATATTTCTAATTACCCTTGCAGTCACCCAAACTATTTCAGAGCGGTTACTGAGATGATGCCAAAGCACCCCAGATGATCTTATTTTCTTGATCAACTGATTAAAAGGTCAGAACCATCAAAAAATTTTAACCATGATGTGACAAGCATGGCACATTGAAGAGGTAATTAGAGCTATCATCTGCCACTTGATAACTTTTGGGAACATAAATGTATGTAAATAGGCAGAATTAAAAAAAGAAAGCAAGGTTGTTATCGCTTTAGACTGCTCATCTGTTAATAAAACTGTAATAAAAAATATAGCAAAAAGTAAAGATGTCGAACAAAATTCAACGTAACAACATTTGTTGCTTGACCTGTCTATTAATTGCTATTACCATCAGTGTTTTATGTGCCTCCTCCACATCAGAGGAGAGAGAATGAAGTCTTAGAAGTTCAGGTAGTAGCTGGTGGCAGTTTTAGTTTGATCCTGGATTTCTCATTCCTTTTGTTCCATCCCTGTGCAGCACGTAAATTCCATTTCACATAGCTGCTTGCAGAGCAGTGACCTAGGAGCATCTTTCCTGGAACAGGCATCAGAGGCTGGGCCTGAAGGCAGGTGACAGGGCTGTGCTGGCCCCTTCCCATTGGAGGTACAGAGGGGCAGGCATGTCAGGAGCTGAAGGACCACACACCTCCACATAATCCCTTGGGAACTATAGGGAACAGATAAAAGTTAATGTATCCCTAAATCCAGAAAAGAGAAAACTGTTTTGTTGGCTAAAACTGTCTTTCCTTCTCCCCTACCCATTTTTTCTGCCAATGACAGCTAAACAAGGACAGGTGTCCTGATTGCAGTAGCAACTACAGAATGAATAAACAGTTTCTGCTGAGGGTGGTTCACAGCAGCACTGTCAAGGTCACATGGTTGTTGCCATCTAGACAGCCTACCCTTTTGAAAATTTTTTCAGTGTTTGGATGAAGATCGTCTTCCATAGGACTGTTTTAATACTTTAGAAAAAGGTAATCAAATACTAAGTGTTTGTATTCTCCTAGAAATGGATCTTACTGCCAGTCATGTGGAGAAGTGCTGCCTAAAAAGGAGCTGATGAGGACATCAGAAAAGACCATGAAGCATTCCATCAGCTAATCTTCATGAATGGAATTAAATACTTACTACAGACATTTGCGAGTGAACATGTAGCAAGAGAAAATAGTAGCAAGAACAGAAATGGTACAGAAACAAAAGGTCTGAGTCATGCTTCTTTTGTTTTTAAAAGGTTCCAGTTTCATCACTTTGTCAGCTCCCCGCCTTTGCACTTTTCCACCCCAATTCTTTCCCTCTTCCCACTCGCTTCCTCTGTTCCCCCCTCCACTTCTCTTTGCTGTGTGTTTCCATCTGGAAAGCCACACAATGCTCAGCACTTGCCTGTGAACCTCTGGGTAGGACCCCAAGCTGTCTCCAGCCTTGCAGCCTGAAGGGTTCTGATTTAAACATGCTCAGCAGGTAGCTTTGGAGATTGCATGGCTCCAAGGGACCCTCCCAGTACCAGTGCCAGTGAACATTTAATATGGTGTGTATGTCATAGAAACATGTTATGCCTATAAAATCTATAATGGTATGTTTACTGTTTCAACTACCATTCTTTAGATAACAAGATGAAGGGATTCAGCACTTGTAAAGTTAAAGAGATTGTCTTAGCTGGACTTAGCAGTGCCGTGCCTGTGATTTTGCTATGGGTGCATGGATTGACTTCATGCAGCTTCTTTCAAGTACTTCTTCTGCAACCTGTGCTTCTTCATTTGAACTCCTTAAGGTTGCTATGGCCATTTTAAATACCAGGAGTTGTTAAAAAACCTGTAACACATGGCGAGCTTCATAGCTGTTGCTTCCCAAGGCAGTCCCATTTTATGAAATGCAGGCTTGTAGTGTTTGTATTTGGACTTTTCAGACTCCTTTAAGTTATAGACCATCTTTTAATTCAAGTTGTCTTGCCAACAGTTCTCCTTCCCTATGTGGCCACATAGACTAGACCTTCCATTTAGAAATGGCAAAACATTTTTTAAGAGCTGTTTTCAAAAACAAGAAAATTACTTATGAAAAACCTGCTGGACTTCATTAAAATGAGAAAGAGCCAGAAGTATGTAATCCCCCAGATCTCAGCAAGCCCTGGACACTGCTCTGTAAGCCATCTTTGACTTAATTTTATCAACAATGAGAGATGGTTTTCTAGGATAAATTCCTTCCAAGAAAAAAAAGGTTAAGCAGTTTGGTCTCAGTTCTTATCACCACGATGAAGCTTTATGTTGCCCTCTGTCTCCAAAGCCAGTGATGCTAGCCAGGAGAGGAGTTATCCATGAGTGGGAGGTATTCAGCAGGGAGCTCTAAATCACCCAAGCAGTACCTTCCGTCTCCTGTGACCTGAGCCATTTCTGGAAAAAATCTGTTCCTGGCAATCCTGGCATGTTGTATGGACTCAGCATGGCTGACTGCTGATGCTATAAATTACAACAGCCATTACACTTCCCTAATTCATGCTAGTTTCCTAGCAGCCCCTGGATCAAAAAGTCACAGCACTAACTGGACTGAGCCCTTCTTTTTCCTTTCAGTGTCTTTTGCATTTGCTGAACTGACTACACTGGGTGTGTGCTTTGTTTCATCCCAGTTAGGCTTACCTCTAGAGAAGCCAAAAAAATTACATCGATGAGACATGAACCACGATATTTGCATTTTGCATGTGAACTTGTTTTATTTGCTGCATAAGTGGTTAAGATCATTGCACAAACATGCCTGAAGATGACTCTTTTATTTACTTTTCCTTATAGCAGTTCTAGTATTTTAAGTTATTATAGTAAGAGCTATGAGAAAGATGTGACAAAGTTAGTCTCTCTACATGGAGAATTTATGTAGTCTATGAGTTGTTGAGGCTTTTTTTTTTAATATACTAAATATTTTGCAGCTTAATCACTCATGCATAATGTGAGGATATATGATGGTCATTCTCTAAGAATGCAAATACACACTGCTACATAACAACTGAGTTTAGGAAGCTGAAGTGGGGTTCTCGTTGAACTTCACACACAAGGTTACACAATTTTTTTTTTTCTATGACACTTAATGCATTTCCTCTCACAGATTTTTCATACTCCCCTTCCCACCAAGCCATGGGCTTTGCCCCAATTTTCCATTGTGGAATTAAAAACATGAATCTGGGAAAAAAATTTGCTTGTTGGACAAGGTGATAATGAATCTCAATATTGCAGTATCCCATTGAATGTATTGATTACTACTACTGCCCATTCACTGTAAAATGTCACACAATGGTTATTAGAGTTTTCACATCTCAGTCTAAATATATGGTCTTTGATTTTTCAAATACAACAGAATTTTAGTGGCAGTTGCCCTATTATAATAGTCCTTTTTATTTGCTTTGGGATTTAAATTCTGTACTTCTTGATCAAAGGACACTCTCTATTATATTTCAGAGAACAGTAGGTTATGTAGGAGGTAGTTCTTGTTCCTGAAAACAATCTTTATTTGCAGAAATAAAATTTCTTACGAAGTCTCTGATGTCACAGACCTTCTATGAACTTTGCTCAGTTTAGACAATTAATTTCAGAGAAGTTAAATGAAAAGAAGCGTGATCAAATAGTTAAAATATTAAAGTCAACTTACAGCTCTTGCATTTATGATAGGGGCACCATATTTGTGATATGTAAATGAGTCATGACATGTATGTGCCTCAGTTTCTTGATTTGTAGTGAAAAAGTCAAAGATAAGAATTTCTATATGCTTCATAAGAGTGTTGAAGGGCCTACACATACAGAAGCTCAAACTAGTAACCCAAAAATCAGCCTGGCCTTGTGTTTTGTCCAGTGTGCATTCAAAGTTGTGGGAAAAAAAATCTGATTCTATACCTACAATACCCTGAAATGAGTTTCAAGTTCATTAGAAACTAATTCAAGATTTCCCAAAAATTGGGCACATGCTTGCTTAAATCTTGGTGAATCTTTTAGGATTTAGAAGTTAAGAGTAGGTGAGAGTGAAACAAAAGGTTAAAAAGTCAAAATTTTATGTGCTTTATGTTTATGATGAAAATACAAAAAAAAAACATTCATAAGCAGAGTGGAAAGCTGTCCTCTAAACGCGAGGTCACCTTCTGTGCTGCTTCAGCATATGTCACATGCCTTTGAGTCTCAGGAAGTAAAAAACAAAAGTAACCGGTTGATCTCAGAAATCATCAGTTTCATATAATTATTTTGATTGGACTCATCCCAACTATGAGTTCACGTATGCATTTCACTCATACTGCCTAGTATATAACTGTAAGTTATGTATTGCAATAAAACACTGACTGGAGAGAAATCCTTACCTTAATTCAAATCCCTATTGACCCAAACAGGGCTATGCTTCAACTTTAGTTCTTTCATGTCTCTTTTTGCTCTTGGATGTCAAAATGCATTGGAAAAGAAAGCACAAGACATGCTCTCAACACTTCTGGGTGAAATGTCTGGTTATATATTATGTAGAGAGTCATCCACTTAATTACACACAAGTCTATATACTAACATTAACCTCATAAAAGGATTAATTTCTCCAGCCTGGTACACAGAAGGCAAAGAGTTAAAGTCCTGTTATCCTTAGCCAGAACATCTGCAGCTGCTACCTGAAATCCCACATTTGTGTTTAATAGTTATTGGGAAAGCCTTTCAGAATATGGGCTCATCTAATTGATTCCAGATGCCTGATTCCCTGGAGGGCAGGTAAAATAAGGAGAGTGGCAGACGGAAGGGAAACAGCATGAGTTTCTTCTATATAGACTTTAAGACATTGAAGATCTGTTGCCTGTGGTTAAGCTTTATGCTGCCAGAAGCTCAATGATCTTTGGGACTAGCTGGTCAAAGGGAATCCTCATTTTCTGCTAGAGAGTGGTACTAGATCCCATATGTGGTGCGTATCTGCTGCAAAGTAGCGCCTAGATAACACTTAGAAGGGCCTAGGCTTGACCACAAAAGTTTGGCCATCAGAGGAATTGGGCATTGCAGGAAATCGGGGCCCTGCAGAAACCAGAGGCAGGTCAGAATTTCCTCCATACTGATTGTAACAGGAGCATCAGAATTGATGTTCTTGAGGGGCTATTCCCTTCATGTGTATTGCAGCAGTGAAGTAATAGATAATTTTAAGAAACAGGCAGACTTTTGTTTGGCTCCTGGTAGTGTTTCAGCAGCACACATTCCTAGTCTCTGCTGTGGTATAGATTAAGCATTAAAAAACTATAACAACAAGGGAGTCTGTTTCATCAGAACACGTTGATCTTTACAGACTCTAGCCTGACTTAGTGGGGTGCAACAAGAAACTAAAATTAGAATTTCACCCTCTAAAGTTAACCAGAAGTTTGAGGGCATGGTTGAAAGAAAGAGTTGGAATGGGCATGACATCAACAGAAACAGCTAGGTGTAAGTTTATACAGTCTTCAGTGAGAATTTTCTGAATAATTTTTGCTCAGTTTGAACTTTCATAAAAACTAGGCACTGTAGGTTTATAAGAACCTCTTTTTTTTAATTAAGAAAAAGAGGAGAAAACAAAAATGTACAAGAAATTCTTACTCTTCCTTGCCTAGATCCTGGGCCCCTCACACTCTGCTGCATATCCTGGGCCCCTCACGCTTTGCTGCATATCCTGGAGGTGTTTCAACATTGAGAAAATTTAAGGTTGCTTCAGAGAAGTCCTGAGATAGATAGCATCCAGTTCCTAACCATCCTGCAAAAAAAAGTCCTTCAGGTTTTCAGAGATTTCTGTGCATTCATGTGCTCTCACCTTTCCTGAGAATTACCCAAAATCATTGAAAAGGTAGAGAATTCCACTTTTATGAAAGGAAGGCTCAGGTAGCCAATTCACTATAGGGATGTAACCCCTAAGTGAAGATGTTCCATATGTAAACATGTGACTTCATTTTTTATAAAGTTCTTAAAATGTTGTGCTTTCTGCTAGATGGATAGGCTCTGATGCCTATCAATCCTTAGAGAAAATAGGCATTGTTAAAGAAACTGAAATATATCTTCTGTGCAGTCAAAGGCATCCTCAAGAATTTACGTGTTTGCAATGCCAGAGATTTATTTGGCTGAACATAGATTCAAGCATCAATTTCAAATACGAAAAAAAGATTTCTCCAGCTGTTGCCACATCTGTTATCAGGACCTGCTGCCGCCATGCCAGTGAATGCATTTAGGCAATTGTTACAAGAAGCAACCTTTGGCTCTTTGTGCCTAGAGGAAAGAGAGATCCACTAGAGGCTGTGAGACATTAATGTTTCAATGCAGAATATCAAAAGTAGATTTAAATCTTAACAGAAGATAAGATACTAGGATATCAAAATCAGGCTGGGGGGAAAAATACTGTAGTACTAAAATAAAGTTCAAGTGAATGTGTCTGGAAACTTAAACATATTATTAGGAAAATTTATGTAAAGTCACTTTGAGAAATAGAATGACAGACCTTCAGCTGAGAACAAAAAACTCTTATGTGTAAATTGGCATGTGTCACTGATTTAAATTTATACCTGTTTACTCTAGCTGGCCAAGAATTCTCCAAGGTTTTTGTACAATATTTTAATGTTTCTTGACATATAAACCATTCTCACAATTTCTGTCTTGGAGCACTATGTGAAGTGAGAAGTAAGGAAGTTCTCTGAAAATATAATTAACTTGATAAGTGCCCATAAGAGGTATGAAGTTCACCTTATAAAAGTGTCAAGTTTTGCCAAAGAAAAAAATAGTTTAAAGCACTATATATATATTTTTAAATACTTTAAAAATAGTTAAGTTTTAAAAGAAAACCTTTTTATGTTACAGTTTTGTAAAAAACTTGTAGAGAGGAGCAGAGATACACAGTGTATTGCAAATCTTTTATACAAGTCTGTAACAGGCTGGGTAGCTTTCATGCCTGTGGTTGTTACAGGATCTTTCAAATGGCTCAGTCAGCAAAGAATACCAATACAAACAATGCTCTTCAATGATTTTCTTTTCAGATCAGTTCTTTCATCATGAACTTGCCTTTTGGCATCTTTCTTACTGTATGTTCAGTACGCTAGTCAAACAAATGTAGTGTCACAGCCATCATAAAAAGTCATCAAGCATTCCAAGCTGAACAAATTGGTTTGCACCTGCCAAATTCTGGGCAATTGTTATTTTGATACCTTGTGCATTAAAACAAAATCCATCAACAGAATAGTTCGAGAGGAAATAAAAATTCTTACCTTCTAGGGAGGCCTAAAAGATCAGCTATAGTGGTGGTGAAATTTCTGTGCCCTGATTTAATTTAAAAAGAACATTGTCTTATCCTTTCTCTACTAGATTTTAAGTCAGATAGTCTTCCGAAGAGATAGAGGTAGTAGTCCAGATAATAAAACTGCTATTACAGCTGTTCTTCCCGTGCAGCTATTTCTGCACCTTAGTACTTTATCTGGGGACTGAGGTCCTCCCCATGGTGTGCACTGTCCATATATCTAGTAAACTGATAGTCCTAGTTCCAAGAAGATGGCTGCTATCTGTGAAGAGCAGGAAGCAGAGGAGTAACCTTATCAAAAGGTTTACATTTAACAGACCTTTCCCTTTCCTCTTTCCCGGACTGTCTTTTCATCACTTAGGTTCTGCCTTCTACACTATTTTTGCTCACTTCCCTCTTAAAGTCCCAAATTCTATTCAGTATCTTTCCTTTTGGAAAGGAAAATGGAATGCAATTTCCACTGGGATTGTAAATCCAACTTTGCTGCAGAATTGATACAACACGCTTCTATCTTCTAGAAACACTTGCTGCTTTATTTTAGACTTCTCAATCTGACATTCAAAAGGTGACAGGTCCTAATGTTTTCCTAAACATGTACATGTATGTGCAATATAGCCGTATGCTTAGCTGGACACTTCTTTGATGCACATGCAATGTGGGCTTAATCTACTTAATCCAACATTTGGTAGCTGTTTGTCTTTGTGGGTTTAGAGCAGCTTTGGTGTATGATTACAACAGAAGTAGCAGCTTCACCAATAAGAATTTTCCATTCATTTTCAGGAAACGAGAATCCTTACTTTTCAGAAGGTGAAGGATTTGTGTTTCACTGCTTACTGTTGTACTGGTGCTTCAAATGGGAGGCTACATGTCCAGAAATCCTAACCCAATGATCCAGAAAATGGTAGGGCACATAAAACTACAAATGGCATGTTCTCCTGCTGCAGATGCAAAACATCTAGGCTAGTTCATAAAAGCTTCTACTGCACAGTAAGTTCTTTGGAGCATGGAATATGGTAAGTGTAATTCTGGCTTTCCTCAGTGGAACTCTAATCTAGAATGGTGGTTTTGGGTTCTATGGCCATATAAGGTGCAAGACATAAATAATGTGAGTTTTGCCTTCCTTAGTAATGAAAAGGGCATCCTCACTGTACTAGCAAATGGAGGTTGCCTGTTTTATCGTACATTAGTTTGCCTCCAGTTATCATTAGAGTTAAAAACTCCAATGAAGGGGAATGAATATTAGACTTCGTTCAGAAATCTGTTGTCTTCAGCTGTTTTGAACTGGTGCAGTCAAACTGCAAAGTACATGCTGTGTGGCTATAGCACTTTTCAGTTATATTTCAAAAACATCAAAGGTAACATGTCTTGTATTTCTCCTTTGGAGCTGGAAATTGAAATAATAACAATGAGATGTGTTTCCTTTAACTTTCTGCATGGCTGAACTCACTTATGGAAGCTTAATGTTGATGAACAAGTTAAGCACAGTTCAAAATTAGCTTTTCCTCCCCAAGAGCTTATTTGACTCAAGACATTTCTCAGATTTTTAAAGGTAAACTGATTTTCTTCAGTACTTGAGCAAACAATCACTTGTGAATAGTCATGCAAACATAAAAATTTGCCATTTCATTTTGCTCATTTGCTTTTCTCTCTTGCATCTTGGCAAAATGTATCACTTTGGTTTTCTCTAACAGCAGCCTTAGAAGTGCTCCTACTTATTGTGCCAAATTCTTCATGGTTGGTATATCTTTATAAGACAAAAACACAGCATAATAATTCTATTTTTAAATAGAACAGATTTTTGCAGTGTTACAAACAACACAATAACACTAGCTCTGTGCTTGATTGTGTTAATTATATGAACATTTCTAAAACAAATTCGAATTCTTACATAAAATATGCATGTGCCTGTGTCTTCTTTAACCCTTATTTATTACCTCTTTCTTGTTGACTGCTACTAAAGATCTTTCTCTAGGACTTATATTCAGAACCTTAGTTGGCCAGAGAAGCAGTCCCACCATGATGAAGCTGGTTATGAACCAGAGGCTAAACATTTTGCCTTTATAGCACATTTACCTCTCATTTGCCAATCCTAAAAGTATGCCTAGAAGGCTGATATAAGTACTCCTTTAAACACCCAGTTTTTATGTGCAGAGGGAAATAATTTCCCTAGGAACCCAGTGCAGACAGTACCATCCATAGGTAGCTCCTGCCTTCTGCATTTGTGGTGAAAGGGAAGGTTGTACATTATCTTCAAACTGGGAGGTGCACATGGGAAAAGGAAGAAAGAGCCCCAGTCTTTAAGCCTTATCCAAGATCAGCATTTCTTCTGAAACAGCTTCCTTTTGTGTGTTATTGCCAGACATAGACACAGGAGTTGCATGGAAAGTGTCATGGTTAATCCTGTGATATTCTCTGCCAAGGAGCAAGAGAGAAATGTAGGAGCTGGTCTGAAGGAACAAGGCTTCTTTGTATCCTGAGACTCAAGTGTATCCTGTAATAACAGTGGTAGGTTCACAGTCCATGGAGAAGCAAACTCACTATTTCTAATACAAACAGGAATGGTGACCATCTCTGTGTTACTCATGGTGCAACTAAAGGGGTCAGTTTCTCTGTGTCTCTTATTTTCAGAAAGAATTTTCTTAATTTTATTATAAGCAGAATCCATTTCCGTATTCCCAACATTAACACCCAGTAGAGAGAGATACATTTTAATTGCAAACAGCTGTTGCCATCTGATCAGGGGATGTATGGCAAATATTTTAGCAAATGTTTCTCCTCCTCCTCCTCTTTTTCTCCTAAGATTCTGACAAAGTTGATGCGTGACTGGGAAATCTATTCATATGTGAAGAAATTCCCCGTGTCGACCCCCAGACAGCAGGCAGTACCATTTCACATGCAAGTAAATCAAATGGCACCTGTTAGAGTTTAAACTTAGTTCTCTAAAACCTTGACTAGATGGATTGGCAAGAGAGGTGTGTGCTTTAGACTGTGAAGCTTGGAGATGACAAGGAAATTCCATCCCCATTGACTGAACCTGAAACTAAAAGCTCACAGTAAGTGCGAAGCTAGACCTTCATTATGTCTTTCTCTAGGTGCTCCACTGAGAACAGCAGTATTTAAATCAGTGAAATGTCATACTACCCCAGAAACAGGCTCTTTAAAGTATTATTATGAGTGCCAGAAAAGATTTTCTACTGTAGGCCAAGGAGAGGCAAAGAGCCTTAATCTCTTTAGGGGAGAAAAAGGAGTTGTTTAAACGAAGTTGCTGACTCAGATCTATAGGGAAGAGAGCAATCTACAGTGACAGAGCTCCTAATCCCTGGGTTTAATTTGATTCATCACTTTCTTAACTATGACTGTGAAACTACTGGTGTAAGAACTGCTTGTTCCACTTTGTCCTGTTACTCTTCAACATGAATAAGGTAAACAGGATGTGAACGGTGCCATTATACTGTGGAATAGATGCCATTTGTGTATATTATATTTAAATCCAGACCCAAATTCTGCCTTAGTATATGCTCAGGTTCTCATTCAAAGGTGGAAATCTACTCCACAATTGCTTAGTTACTTTGTACTTTAAATGGGAAGTAAATCAGAAAACTTTGTTGCACAGAAAGAGTGCAGTTTTTGATTTGGTGTGTACAGCAGAATCCAGCAAGGTGCTGAGTATCTCCAAGCCACGTCTGCAGTCTGTCAGCTCCCAGCAAGATGGCAGGTGCTGACGTCTTCCTAGAAAATACTCCGTATCATCCAGAATACTGACTGAATGGAAAACACAAGCATCCAGTGGCTCACTTGATGTCCCTAGGCAGTTTGCTGCAAGATTAATTTCAAGTTTTAATGAAAATAAGCAGCAATAATCTAATGGGTTTTTAATTAGAAAATGTACAGTCCTTCAGCACATTCCCCTTGAGTCCTGGGTGACTGAAAAGCAAATCAGAACAATCACCAGTTAATATAAGATACTCGTTCTGATTATTCTAGGAAATTGTAAAGCTTCATACTGCANATATTTAATGGAGTTTCTCAACAAACAAACAAAAAAAAGAAATTTAGTAATAAAATACAAAACAAAGGAGAGAAGAAGCAATATGAAAAGCAAAACAGGCTTCTAGGACACCATTTTAACATTTTTAGAAAAAAAGTGCTTCTAATCTCTTCTTTCTAAACACAACATTTTTATTAAAGACTGAAAAATAAATATACACCTAAATAACATACCTCACAAAAGTAATTTTCATGTGCAAAAAAACAGAAGCCAATGTATGGAGTGTAGGCAGTTCTGGTGTCTGAATAAACTCCTCTAACACAAAAGTCAAAGCAGTATGAAGAGACAAACCACTCTCAAAAACAATGAGGAGAAAGTGTGATATGATGTTGCTTGTCTAGAAATACGCCTAACTGTAAATGAAACCATTAACCAGGAAGCTTTCACGCAAGAAAATATCTACAGTTACAATCTATATATAGTCTGAGCTCTAACTTTGTTTCCTTTTTACCAGGAAATACCTTTTATCTGCTATTTTATATAGACAGCACAATAGCTGATTAATATTTAATGCAGCATGAACTCTTTAATGATGATGGACTTTATCTTGTGTACTTGGACTCTTGCGCTGCTGAAGATTCCCTTTGATTTTCTCTGTATGACATGGTTCTAGACGAAATAAGTGAGAATCTCTGCTTTTCTTGAAAGAGTAGTTTTAACTGACTACCCTGACAAAACAGGGCTTGAAAACCTAAACAAATACACAGTAGGCTATTTCTGTTACTGCATTTTTCTTACAGATGGCTGGAGAGCAGGGGAATAGGCCAATAAATGACTTATACGCAAATATGTACAAAAGAATGCACACAAACTCTTTAGCCAGAAACCAGTTACATTTGCAGTTAACCTAAAGTAATCTTCCTGATTACTTCTCCAAATTTGTAGGCTGGATCTTTGCTTTGTGGACAAGAATAGGTTACATTTTTGTGGGGGAGGATGGACATGTTTTGCAGGCTCAGACAGGCTCTGAATACTAACTCACGGGTGCAACCTATATATACATTTTGCAAGACTATCTTTTTCTATCCATTTGTGGGCAAAATTGTGTTCTCTCCTTATTCATCATGGCATACTCTGCAGTGTTTCTGAAGACTTGGATTTGATGTTTTGTTCCTGTGGGGGCCAGGATTGCTATAGTCAATCTTTGGGAAAAGGACAGTCATATCAGAATAATTCTGTTTAAGCTGAGAATGAAGGACGTATCTTGATCCTGATAGAACGTTGTGTCATTAATGCTACTTAAACAGTACTTTTTAAATTTCTGAAATGGAAAAATTATCATCTTTAAATAGTGCACATTGAAGCTACTCATGATGTCTTAATTTTTTTCTGTGCTACTTTATGGATTTTGTAAGGTCTGAAAAGATTATATTTATATTATAGGTTATATATATATATTTGTGATATATGTGTTAATATTTCTCTTAACTAAATATCAGTAACATGGAAGTAATTCCTATACTGTCAACATCAACATAAAGCCATCAAAACAAAGTCACGGTCTGTAAAAAAGTACTTTAGTTCTTTCCATTCAGGAATGGTGTAGGGGCTCCCCTGGATCAGAGCTTCTCAATAAATTATTTCTCTCTTCTCTATCTTGCTATCTTTCACAGCGTCATGGCTTTCTTCACAACCTTTCACAAGGCCTGATGCTCCTCCCCATTTTACATCCCTGCATCCCCAGGGCTACTCACTGAGCCTGTCAGCTGCTGTAACATTTCCTTTGCTACTGCTGGCAACCCCAAAACATGCCTGTGCATGAAGGCTATTTTTCATGTTTAATGAGGTGCTGTGATTATACTGGAATTTCCAGTGTTTGCCATGATGTTAAAGAGTCACCTTGTCTGACATTGTAAATGAACTGTATTTGCAAAGTAAATATTTTCTCAAAGGTTTCAGTTCCCAAAGAGCAAATTTGAAGCTCTCTAGTATTCAGATGTACTTGAATGTAATTTATATGATTGCTCACTGAACCATGTGCACTGCAACATTCTTCAAACTGAGAGCCAAAATTTTAGCTTCTGCCATGTGTCTTGATTAAGCCACATAATTATAGTCACCTAGGTGACACTTGATAACTATGAGATTTATCTCATTACTAATTATCTCATTGGTAATGGTGACTATAAACACTGCATTCTGTGCATCTACCAGTCAGTCCACATTCAACAGGTCTCTGGAGTCTAAAGTTTGCCACCTGGTAAAAAGAGCATGATGGGGATGAGAGCATTGGACTGGGTTATATGAGAACTACATCCAAATCCCCAGTGCTGATTAACCCTGGGGCCAGAGGGTGCAGCTGGCTACTGTTCAGGGAGCTTACACAAAGGGTGCAAGTGGAGGGTGGTGGCCCATGCAAAGAGGTGAGCTTTATCCAAGTCATCTCATTTCTCCACCTGTCAAATGAGGAAAAGTAATAGCTTTGTTCACAGTGGCATTATGAAATAAAGACATCAGTTGCTTGTAGGGTACTTGGAAATCCCCTGATTGAAGATACTGTGGAAGTGCAAATTATTTATTATGTCTACAAATTGTATGTACATGTGACCTTGGCTTGCACAGAATTAATGATGTGTTGCTAGCACAGGCCAATTAACCAATTTTAAAGGTGTAAAATAGACAAGGCAGGCTGCCTTTAATGTATGCTGAAGTAATTTAGTTTCAGCCTGCTTTTGCTTTCTGCTTTCATACAGGTGGGTGATATGACCCTGTAACCTTTTATCCCTCTAGGGTATCTGTATGGTTAACCTTTTTTCTTAAAGCATTTAGGGTTGGAAACTATCTTTATTTGAGAGACAATCTACTCTCTCATTCTATTATTTTCTTTGTGAAAAAGACTTGATTATAAAAATAACAAGAATTTTTTTGTAAGTGGTACCGTACTTCTGCCCTATTAAAAACCAAATTAAAAGTACTTGATTCCTTGGTTTTGTAACTTTGGCCCTTGCCCTGAAAATTCACTGACTTACCATTGAATCTATTGTGTAATTACCGGGCATGTTAAAAAAAGAGAAAGACTAATTTTCTGCTGCAAAAATAATTCAGTAAAACTATTAAAACTGTGGCAATGAAGTATAACCACTGTTTTCAGTCTGATCAGGCCTGTCTACAGATTACCAGTATAAATCCATTTCCATCTCAGATGGCAAAATGACCTTTGGTAGTTACTCGGTTTTGTTTATGAAGAAACCCTTCTCCACATCTCTCTGGAAGCAGGCAGCTCTTAAATTCTTTTGGGCAAATGTCACCAGGCGCATCTTCCAGCTTTCAAATTTTCTGTACATGGTGCACATTACTTTGGTGTGATGGTAAACTAATCACCACTGGGAAAGAGACTTCCAGTTAACACAATTCTACCTGATTAAAAACAGTTATTCATACAAGGCCTTTTAAAGAGAGCTTCCTCCGTGTGTAGGTAAAAGGAAGTCCTATAATCTGGGGTAAGCTTAGTTGTAGAAGAAGGCATAGCTGCTCCTGTTTGCCAAATTAGTTTATTTCCTTTGCACAGTGCAGACTTATCCTTAGAAACGTGCTGTCATCAATTAATATAAATTGTGACCTGCCACTTTTCACGTAAGACGCAATAACATATCCCTACTTGCATTAAGACTGTAGAGATGCCTGTAGGAGAAGACTGTAGGAGCATGGCTTCTTCAGGGTCTCGTTACTGAGTGGAGAAGAAGCAAGTTGTCAAGCATCATAAAATAAGTAGTCATAAAAGTCATTAAAGGGGAAACGTAGGCATTGCTGAGAGCAGCGAAAACAGGGGCACTCAGGTGACAGGCGCTCAGAATGTGAATGGGACCGGGAAGGAAGGTGGTACGCACATTTGAATGGTAGCTGCCATGCCACTGACTCTGTAAATTGCTGTCTTAATACACAGCTTGGGAGCCATTGGTTTTATTTTTGCAAACATAGAGTCCTCTCGTGTCACTACTTAGTATGTGACACAAGTAACTGCAAACCAAAGAAAACAAACAGCATAGTACAGTTAAGCAGAAGGCTTTTCTTAAGCAGAGTCCTTCCACTTACCATCCTTGGCAAAGAGCCTCAGTATATATTTTGTATCATGACCCCATACATGAAATACTGACAGGAATGGAGATTCTGTTTAAAGATAGTATCAGCATTCCTTAGGTAGGTTCTAAATCTTAAAAAGCAACTCAGCATGCTGCTTGCTGAATTGTGCTACCTATTCATATGTTTCAACACAGAGTAGACCTTGAAAACACAAACTGTTTATTTGTAAGGTATTTTAGGCATTTACATGCTTCACAGAAAGAGTAAACTTGACAGGATTTTTAAGCCTCTGATACCCTTTACTAAGTAGCACCAGTGCTGCCTTTTTTTCCTACTTATATCTGGATAGCTCCTGAAATTAAAGAGAATAAAAAACAAAGAGGGAGAGGAGGATGTCTGCAGTTCTGAAACATTGCCTGTTTCTCCTTCAAGAGACCTTTCCTTCCTTCCTTCCTTCCTTCCTTCCTTCCTTCCTTCCTTCCTTCCTTCCTTCCTTCCTTCCTTCCTTCCTTCCTTCCTTCCTTCCTTCCTTCCTTCCTTCCTTCTTTCCTTCCTTCCTTCTCACAGGTATCATTTGCAGAGCTCTACTAGGGAAACTGCAATTCAGTTTTTGGCATGCAGCAGAAGGCAGTGGACAGAAAGCCACTGGAGGAGTGTCAGGGTATCTAAGCCCACATTGCCATGGTTGCAGATCTTGTCTCCCTTCCTGCTTCTGGCAGATGTGCAGCTCCATCTCTCTGTCCAAGTTTTGCTGTCAGCTTGTTTTTCTTGTCAGGATTCAGCAGTTCCTGGGCATTTCAGTTGTAAATGTTATGTAAAGTTATGAGAGGGCTGACTATAACAGACTTGTCTTCACCTATTAATTCCTAAACATGCAATAAGGACCGAGGCTACCAAAGTTTGTATTTCCATTCCTCCATACAGAACAGTGACTCCACTAGATACTGTTACACAGAATTCCAAAGTCTCTTTTTGCTATTGTTTCCCAGTAGACTACAGCCTTTTGTCCCTCTCTTCTGGGAAATCTGTCTTAGTGCTTTTTCTGGCTCCAGGATCAGGACACATGGGATTTCTTCTCACAAAGTGATTTGTGCAAGTTAAGAGCTAGCCCTGGCACCAACATGTCTAAACACTCTATAGTTTCCTTGACTTTTCTCATCATTTAGATTATGCAAATTCAGGTTCCACAGACTTTCTTTAGAGCCACAAATTTATGCAAATATTTTTCTCTTTCTGGGAGTTAGTTGTTTGGTTTTAGTGTCCATCTTTCTCAGATTTTCCATTCATCTTTTGCAATTCGTCGTGAGAACTTCTTGGAGCTGCCTTGTAATCATTAAATGTATTGCTATAGCCACTAGAAAAATACCACTATGAGCAAAACCAAATCCAAATACTAATCCAGTATGCAACCTTAGGATGTTAGTACTAGTTTTTAAGAGTACCTCAGCACTTCAGAGATGCAGTGAAACTTTGGGGGGATTTTGGGTTTGTTTGTTTGTTTAGGTGGATTTTTTAGGAAGGGCTCCCACATATTCTTCCTGTGGGATAAGAGTGGAGCATTTGAGCATTCAACAGTTCAAACAAAGCTGTCTCATTGTGGAGAAGGCAAGCAGCAGCACTTAGCAAGCACAAACTGTAATAATATTTTCTGCATAGCTCTTATTTTGCTGTAGGAAAGTTGAATCAGTGATTTCACTGTTTAAGATGCCAGCATGGGAAACCCTAAGAAGCATATCTAAATACTTTTCCCTGTTTGCATTTTATGTTCCACCAGGACTGTATTAACCTCAGGAACCTGTTGTCCATTCAGAGACAATATAACAATATCTATTATACTGCAGAGGGAGCAAACCTCACGTGGAACATTTAATGAGCCTCGTTCTTACTTTACTGGAGGTAAGAAAAACCCTGCAGAAGTTTCTGGAATTCAGTGCTTTCTTATTCATGTATGTCCCTGCAGTACTGAATGGTAGAAATGTCTTTTAATTATGGAATTTTGCTGCTGGTTTTTGCTTCTTCTTGTGGTAATAGATTAGGAGGTTTTCAAGGACACTTGTAGAAATTCTTCACTAAAATTTCCATTATAATTTCCTAAGTGGATATGGCCAGCAGGGACAGACTCCTCATTTATCTCCTAGTGGACATGTTGTTTCAGAGGAGGGAGGAAAAAACAGAGAGAAAGAACTAGATCAACCACATTTGCCGTGAAATGGCTAAATCTCACCTTCTCCAAAGACTCTTGGAGAAATTCAGCCACAGATGCCCTGGAGACTACCTGCCATCAAGTATGAGATAACTTGCAGGTGTGGTGAGTACCACAGATATTTTTGCCACCAGGAACTAAGGAAATGTTGAGCACTCTCCACTGCTAGGAAAATCAATGAGATCTGTATCGTGCACTTAGTAACATGCTCTAGCAAAGCTAATCCTTTTGAGAAAGTCAGCTCCTCCCTTATTTAAAATGGACACCTATAATTAATGCACTCTTCTGAACACTTTGATTTCACCATGACCTGTCTCTCCCCATCCAAGACAAGGAAAATAACAACACTTCATCTGATGGAGATTATAAGGATAAAGGCAGTACTTACAAAGCTCTTGGATAATGTAGTGAGGAGAATTATAGAAAAATCTATGAGGAAAATAATGATGCTTCACTAAGCACAAGAATTGACTGGCATATAACAAAAAGCAAGGTTGGTAACTACGAATTCAGAGATTGCAGTCCAGCCTGTGAACTGAAGAAGGATGTTACAAGGGGGGAAACTGTATAGGATTATATTGTCAAAAACTACGTGAAGGCAGAGTGATTGTCCTTTTATCCTGTTGAAACCTTACTGTGGTCAGCAAGAAAGAGTTGCTTCAGATCTCAAGAAGCTCTGCTTTGGACTGGGGGGTCAAGTTGGAGATCCCAAATGAGTTTATCTAAGAGAGATGGCAATGTAATGTCACTGGAGGGCCCACGCACTGCTGTTACACTGTGTGTGGAAAATAGTGCAGAAACCTTGACCTCACAGAGAAATTTAAAGTCTTTCTCTTTGTCTTTTGGTGGAGGTCTCTGGACAGGATGTGTATGTAAATACAACCACTGCAAGTGGACCATGAACTCAAAGTTTATTTGGGGAATTTTGGGAGTCTTTGGGATTGATTCAACCAGTTTGTGTTTCACTCAGTAAAAAAGAGGGAAAGATTATGTCCAAAGACTTGGAGAAGGAAAAAATACCCCTTCTTTATAAGATTCATCCTTAAATGTCAGCAATAGTTTAGAAATGAAAGCACATAAAATTGTTTGTTTATATGTAATTTACAATGAAAAAAGCTTTTGAAACAGCAGTAAGGGGAGGCAAACAAGACAGAGTGCCCTGCCTGCATCAGCTCTTCCTCCCAACGTCAGCAGAGGTCAAGAGAGTTGCCTTTCTGAGTATCAGCAGCAAAAAAAGTCAAGCCACAATTTTGTTAAGATAGGTGGAAAAAGTAATTTACAACCTTTAGTGATGCATATTTTATCACATGCTGAGGAGAAGCTGCAGTAGCCCCATAGCACTGTGATGCATAAAAAGATTCATTTACTAAGTCCCAAAAATAAAATAGAGCTAAATAAAACTCTGGTATAAACATCATGCTGCAAATTTTAGTCAGAATGAAGGATCAAGTAAAAGTTTGAAATAGAAGTGAAATATTCAAAAAATATATTTGATGGTACTGAGGAGTCAGGTGTGTTTCATACATAGTGAAAATAGCATGTGTGGTCGGTTGACCCTGGCTGGACACCAGGTACCCACCAAGCTGTTCTATCACTCCTGTCCTCAGCTGGACAGGGGAGAACAAATGTAATGAAAGGCTTGTGGGTCAACATAAGAACAGGGAGAGATCAATCACCAATTACCATGATGGGCAAAACAGCCTCAACTTGGGGAAATTAGTTTAATTTATTACCAGTCAAATCAGAGTAGAATCATAGAATTATAGAATCATTAAGGTTGGAAAAGACCTCTAAATCATCGAGTCCAACCATCAACCCAACACCACCATGCCCACTAAATCATGTCCCTAAATGCCACATCTACACTTTTTTTAAATACTTCCAGGATGGAGACTCCACCACTTCCCTGGGCAGCCTATTCCAAGGCCTGACCACTCTTTCAGTAAAAAAGTTTTTCCTAATGTTCAATCTAAACCTCCCTTGGCGCAACTTGAGGCCATTTCCTCTCATCCTATTGCTAGTTACTTGGGAGAAGAGACCAACCCTCCTTTGAGGTAGTTGTAGAGTGCAATGAGGTCTCCCCTCAGCCTCCTCTTCTCCAGACTAAACAGTCCCAGTTCCCTCAGCTGCTCCTCATAAGACTTGTGCTCCAGACCCTTCACCAGCTTCGTTGCCCTTCTCTGGACATGCTCCAGCAGCTCCATGTCCTTCTTGTAGTGANACACCACATCCACAGCCTTTCCCTCATCCACGAGGCAGGTCACCTGGTCATAGAAGGAGATCAGGTTGGTCAAGCAGGACCTGCCTTCCATGAACCCGTGCTGGCTGTGCCTGATCCCCTCGTAGGGTAATAATAAATAAAAACTAAATCTTAAAACACCTTTCCCTACCCCTCCCTTCTTCCCGGCCTTAACTTCACTCCCATTTTCTCTATCTTCTCCCCCCAAGTGGCACAGAGGATGGGGAATGGGGCTTGTGGTCAGTTCATCACACGTTGTCTCTGCCGCTCCTTACTCCTTAGGGGAAGGACTTCTCACACTCTTCCCCTGTTCCAGCATGGTGTCCCTCTCACAGGAGATAGTTCTCCATGAAATTCTCCAACATGAGTCCTTCCCACGGCTTCAGTTCTTCACAAACTGCTCTGGCGTGGGTCCTTTCCATGGGCTGCAGTCCCCCAGGAACAGACTGCTCTGGTTTGGGTCCCCAACAGTGTCACAATTCCTGCCAGAAAACCTTCTCCAGTGTGGGCTCCTCTCTCCATGGGGCCACAGGTCCTTCCAGGAACCTGCTCCAGCATGGGCTTCCCATGCTGGAGGTCACAGCCTCCTTCAGGTGCATCTACCTGCTCCAGCGTGGAGTCCTCCCCGGGCTGCAGGTGGGTATCTGCTTCACCATTAACTTCCATGGCCTGCAGGGGGACAGCCTGCCTCACCATGGTCTTTGCTGCGGGCTGCAGAGGAATCTCTGCTCCAGCACCTGGAGCACCTCCTTCCCCTCCTTCTTCACTGACCTGGGTGTCTGCAGAGTTGTTTCTCTCACACGTTCTCACTCCTC